>PVIU01009496.1:0-76010 GCA_004026605.1 Ondatra zibethicus | reverse complement strand
GCCAGGAGGGATGGGGGTGGGCCTTGGACTTCCAACAGGGCAGGGCACCATGCCCTCTTTCAAGGAAGAAGGGGGAGGGAGGAGGGGTGGGGGGTAGTGGGAGGGGACCGGGAGAAGGGGAAGAAAGGAAAAAAAAATTTTTTTTTTTATCTTTAATTATGTTCTTGAATGGAAAAAATAAAACAAAACAATGTATGGGAAAAAAAAATAAAAGAAAAAAAATAAAAAAAAAATGCCCATCCTTCCAAACATCTGGGCTTTTACTTTTCTCATGTCTGCATGGCTGTTTAAAATTTATTGCCTTTCTTTGCTTAACAGACAGGACCTTATTTACAATTATTCCCAACACAGGAGTCCATTCACACCAGAAAGTAAGGGTGATTCTGCAGAGAGAAGGCTCAGGAGGGCCGGATGGGAAATGCAAACACTGCGTTTCTTGGCAAAGGTTAAGCTCAAAGTTCCTGTTCCTACCCTGCCGGCTCTTCAATACTTTTTGGATGAGTAATTCCCAAAAGGCATTGCAGGGAGATGGAGACTCTTCGTCCCTCCCCCAGGGAAGACTGCCAGCAGACTACTTACTCATACTCTCAGGGTTCCTCTGCACACCAGGAAGCTGAATACCGGAACAGCTACATCCTGCATTCTACACTATGGGTCACCAGGGGCTGGTCTTCCTGGAGTTAGGATTGACTGACTTCTAACAGAGGAGGATGCGAAAATCCCCATCAAGTTGGAAGAATGTATTTTGGGAGGGGTTTAAAGTATTCTTTGCTCTTGATGAAAAACTTCCAGGTAGTTCTTAAGTTCATCTGCCATCTCTCAAGGGCAGTCACACACTGGTTTCCCTTCTGTGTGGTTGTACAGTCTCTACGGTTTGAGTGCAACCTCAAGGTTCCCATTTCAGAAATGCAACCTCTAAAGCAAAAGTGTCGTGTGATAGGATTTTTAAGGTCAATGGGGAGGGCCCTGCCCTAACGGATGATTGCTGACATTATTGCAGGTATGGGTTAGTTATGACAGGTGTGGGTGGGTTCATATGCCAGCTTGCTGCTGACCTGACATCCACCATCCACTTAGCACAACCAATGAACCTAGAAATCTTCCACAGCCATGGTACAGCAGTTATACTAATTGTCCCCTACTCCAGTGACTTCATTTCTCTATAACACCTATGATGGCTAATCTTCAGTGTCAACTTACTGGACCCAGAATTACCTAGGAGACACACTTCTCTGTGTGTGTGCTTCCAGAGAGGCTTGGCTGAGGAAAGAGGACTCGTGCCAAAAGTGGGTGGCACTCTTCCATGGTCTCAAGATGAATGAGAAGGAAAAGGGAGAGAAAGCGAGTTAAGCTCCAGCATTCATCTGCCTCAGCTTCCTGAGTGACCAGCAGCCCTTGGCCCTCCTGCCCCCACCACTAGGACTCCCCTGCCTTCCTTCCCGGGGTGGACTGTGCTCCCAGGCGATGAGGTGGAACCACCTCTTTCTTCCTTCAGTTGCCTTTGTCAGGCACTTCTGTCACACAGCAGGAGACGTAACTAGGATGCTACCTACAAACAATTCAAGGACATCAACTCAAACAGATACTGGAGCCCAGTGTTCATGGCAGCGTTGTTTATAATAGCCAGGATCAGTGTGTCAGCCCACATGTCTATCAAGAGAGGGGCAGACGGACAGTGGGATACGCCCATTCACCATTACTACCATCCAGTCCTCATTCTTGTCAGAGGACTGACATTCTGATACACACTGCAGCACAGATGAGACCGCAGCCATCATGCCAATGGGAAGGGGCCGCACCCATAAGAACACCATCTGAGTCTGCCTGTATGAAATGCCCAATACCTGATAATGGTCAAATTCAGTAGGGCCTGCGGAGAAGGCTCAGAGAAAGCTCAGGGTATAGGATCGCAGTCTGGAATGATGGTGGATGGACTGCCAGCATGGCAATACTTAATCATTGCCCCCAGTTGTACACTCTGATAGTTAAAAGAATACATTTTATATCGTGCATATTTCAATCATAAACAGGATACATTGTAGTTGTGATACTTTGTGGGAAAAAAAAAGGCAATTGTTTTTGAATGACACAACACCTTGTCCCCCACCTCAGCTCTGTAGAGCCACACAGATTCCCAGAATACCTGCCAGAGTTTGTCTGTACCTCACGGCTGAACTTTGGGAGTACCATTAACCCCTTAAAACTACAACACCGGGCTGGCAAGATGGCTCGGTGGTGAAGGGGCTTGCAGTACAGGCATGGTGGCCCAAGTCTCATCCTGGAAACCTACGTAAAACTCCAAGGGAGGAACTGACTCCAGGAAGTTGTCTTCTGACCTTCATATGCTTTCTGTGGCATATGTGTCCCCACATCCCACATACATATAACACACACACACTCACTCATAGAGTTCAGTTGCTGGAGACTCAACAACACATTCAGACCTCAACTAGGTGGCCACTGGCCATTTCTCCATGCATTTGCCCACAGAGGGTCCCCTGCCTATGACACAGTTCCTATTCTCTCAGCAGATGTATTTCCACCTTGGCCATCCTTGGTTCTGGATGTTCACTGCACTATAAATTCTGTTTGGGCACCAACCAAACACTACGACTCCTTTCTTGTGGGTCCCCTGTTTTATCTTCTCTGGCAGGCAGGTGAGTTTGTAGATTCTGAATGTGATGACGCAGTACTAGAAGACAACCTGAACTCACAACGGGAGGACGCAGGACACTGAACCTGTGAAGAATCTGCTTTGGAAATTCTCTTTCTACTGCAGACGGCAAGAGAAATAGTGACCCCCAAGCCTCAGGCAGTGAGGTAGACTGCTTGGAGGTGCTGTTCCTAGGGTCCTGCCATTCAGGAAGGCCTGACACTATTGCGCCCCTTTAGTACTAATCTTCAGGAACTGCTTCCAAAGCCTTTGGATTTATGGGAAGGAACAAGCTATTACAAAGACAGCAGTTTCATTGAAAACCAGCCTAAATCAAGTGGAGAAAGGACAGCTGTAAAGATCAGCCAAGGTAAGAATTCTCTCTGAAACAAATGCTTGTTTTAGCATGAGGGGTGGGGGTGGGAGTGGGGGGCGGCTGACTCACACTTCTGTGAATGGATGGCTGCGTTCTGACCCTCAGAAGATGAATGGTTCATTTTGAAAAGCTCAGCAAGTGCAAAAACCTACTTTCTACCTCCGTTCATTTCAGAGCGAGGCTGCAGAGTGGAGTCTGCAATGCCTGGGTCGTTCCCAATCAACCAGCAAAACCGACAATGGGCTGGCCTGCTACCTGCAGCTGTTTTCAATCAGAAAGCAGAGCAATTATGGCAGCCTCTCCCGGGACTCACATGCAGGGCCACACGAAGCCAAGGGAACAATAAGGATGTTTGAACCAGCTCCCAGAAATCTACAACGTTGGCCTGCCAAACACTCCTCTTCGCCCTGGCTGGGCATTGGTAACTCCATTAGGTTTTCGTTCAACAGTCAAAAATCTACGTTCTTCCTGGATGAATGTCGGTGTCCTCTGATCTAGCACACTGCCACACTGACTGCAGCACACAGGAGATGGCAGAGCAGTTTTTCAATATTAGGTCTCATGGCAAAAGGGGATGCCCCACTCTGAAACCCTTAGCTATGCAGGGAAAGGGCTGTTGGAAGGATGAGCCCGTCAGAGCCCAGAGGAAGAATTGCTTTGCCGAATCAATTGAAACTTGCTTTTGAAACCATAGTGTGTCAGCTTGAGGAACATGACGGTGGGCTGAAGTACATGGCTAGCTTTGTATTACATAAGACCTGGGCTAGCTTCCTAGCTGCTGGCCTTTGGCAATTGGTGACTTTAGGAGAATCATTCAATTTTGCAAGCTTTACTTTCCTCTTGAAGAAAACGGAGATGGGGATGAAGAGATGGCTCATTATTTAAGAGCACTTGCTGCAGAGGACCTGTTTGGTTTCTACCATCGGTTACGTTGGATAGCTCACATGCGTGTAACTCCAGTCAGAGGTTCTGATGCTCTCTTCTGGCCTCTGTGGACACCTGAATGTATGTGGTGCACACACAGACAAGAGACATGCACAATACACATTTGAAAAATAATAACAAGATAAAAAATGGAAATGGGCTGAGAAATAACTTAGCAATGTGCTTGCCTTGCAAGCATGGAGACCTGAGTCTGATCTTCCAGAATTCACAGTAAAATCCTGGTGTAGTGTCACATGCCTATAATCCCAGCACTAGGCAGGCAGAGGGAGGTGGATCCTTGGGGTTCACTGGTCAGTAGGCCTAATCTACTTGGTGGTTTCCGGAGCAATGAGATACTCTGCCTAAAAAAACAAGGTAGATGGCACCGGGGAAACACCAGGCCCATGCACATACACACAAAGCACACGAGAGCCACACACAGAATGAGCACAGAGATAGTCATAAGCCTGAGTCTGTGAGCCTGTTAGAATTCTGTGGGATGAAGCAATGCCCAGCACACAAATAGTCTTTTCTGGCTACACACTGCTTTCAGTGATCAAACATCCCATCATCGTCACTCTGGAGGGAAGCTGCTTATGGTCGAGACTGTGTGAGCTGTTATCCTGGCTGTCTTGATCCACCTTGTGCCTATTAGCTCATTTCTAGGTGCCTCAGTTTTCTCATTTCTAAAGTGGGAACAATACCAGTGCTAGCTTGCTGCAGTGCACAGATGAGAGAGATACCAGCCAAGGCTGGAGTGTGGCAAGCCCAGGAATAGCAGCAGCTGCTGGGACCTTCCAAGGAGGCCTTCCTTCACTCAGTTCCTGTTTCCATCTGTGTGAAAATGTCCCCATTGTCCCTCTGAGTTTTTCCCAAGGTAAAAAGGTACATCGTAGGTACCAGTCAACTCCAGATGATGCTAGGTGGAACATTCTCTAATTAGACAGTTCCTGCCTCACTTCCCTTAATGAGGTACCTCAGAGCTCCTCAGTTCAGAACTTTTGAAGCATCTTTTAGGAAACACTCCATGTGCCTATGTGTCTAGCCACATACACATACTCACATACAGATACACACCTACAGATACATACATTCACTCACATAAAGATACACATACAAATACTCACATACAGATACATACATACACTCACATACAGATACACACATACATACATATACCCATATAGATATACACATACGTACATATACTCACATACAGATACACACACATATACTCATATACAGATACATACATATACTCACATACATATATAATCTCACAGATATACACATATATACATATACTCACATACATATATAATCTCACAGATATATACATATACTCACATACAGATACATGCATATACTCACATACATATATAAACTCACAAACAGATACACATATACACTCACAGATATACACATACATACATACATACACTCACATACAGATATATACATCCATATATTCACATACAGATACACACATACATATACTCACATATAGATACACACATACACACATATACTCACATATAGGTACATACTACATACATACACTCACACATACACACTTACATACATACACTCACATACAAATACATACATAACTCACATACAGATACACAATGCATACATACACTCATACAGATATACATATACATACACACACATACATATACACACAGACATATATACACTCATACAGATGCACACATACATACATATACCCACATTTAGACACACACACAATTACATATACTCTGCACCTCAAACTGGAATAAAACTTTGTACAACAAATGATCCAGTTGCATCTGTATTCAAACACAAAATTCTAACGTGTCCATATTTTAAACCTGATTTTGTCTGTACTGTTACTCATCTCTTGGGTATAACTGGAAGCTTCTGGACTTATCTGAACATAGACCACAGAGCACAGTTTTGACACGATTATTCATGAAAAATTAAGTACAGCCTTTTCCTCTCTTTTTGGCTTTGGCATTGCCCACGGTCTTCTTGGAATCTCCACAACGTTAGACAGGCACAGAGTCTGGCCAGCTATCGACTGTGGTTAAGGCTTAAGAGCAAATGAAAGCTAACAGAGGATGATGCTGTGATTCAACGAGTGCAATTTGAACAGTCAATAGTGCTCAACAAATGGAAATGTAAAAAAGCAACAGGTTCTGTTTGCAAGGCTCATTTCCTTTACCAGCCCTGTGGCCCTTGGCTCATCTTGCGTTGCTATGATGGTGTACCTGACACAGGCTGCTTTATCAGCCCTGTGGCCCTTGGCTCATCTTGCGTTGCTATGATGGTGTACCTGACACAGGCTGCTTTTGAAGAAAAGAGGCTCATTTGGCTCACAGTTTTGGAGGCTGGAAGTCTAAGGCTAGGCCATCCCATTGGTTCCACCTCTGGTGAAGTCTTAGCAGCAAAAATGTCACAGCGGTGGTGACAGCAGTGGAAGAAAAAGACGACATCTTGAAACAGCAAGCTTGAGAATGAGTCAGGAGCCCAGTCAGTTTTCTATACCAGTTCCTTCCAGGAAACCAGCCCTCCTTTCCTGAGGCAGGCCGCCAGTGAGAGAGGACCTCTCATTAGCCCCTGACTCTTAAAGTGTCACACCATCATACCATCTCCTAATACTGTCACCATGAGAAGCAAATCTCCAGCACAGGGAACCACTGTGAGCAAAGGGTGTGGCCACAGTGACAGCCAATCAGCAGCTCATCCATACATGGAAGTGACAGAAGAGCAATTCTGAGAATGTTAGGACACGGAAAGTGAGATAGCTTAGTACTTCCTGCCTATCTATCTATCTGTCTGTCTGTCTGTCTGTCTATCTGTCTATCTATCTATCTATCTATCTATCTATCTATCTATCTATCTATCTATCATCTATCTACCTACCATTTATCTGTCATCTCTATCATCTATTGAGAATATATTATCTATCATAAAAATTCAAATATATTGTCTTTCCTGAACTTCAGTCTCATAACTCAATTGCAGGTCAAGAGTTTTCCCCTTGGATGCTCCAACATTCCCTTATCATCCCTCTCAAACCGGCATCCTCTTGAGTACTGTGTTTATGCTAGTGATCAAGTACCATTTCCACAGGGTCGTGGCCAGAGCACTATTCCTGATATGACTGCATCACTTAGATCCCATGGGGGATGGAGGACTGTGAGTCATGGCATACTTGACTCCTGCCTCAGTTTTCTCATTTTAGAAGGGGACTACAGCATCCACTCTGCAGAGTCAGGAGATACTTAAATGCCTACTAAACACTAAACACTTGGTGTATGTATATTCGGTAAATACGAGCTGAAAGGTATTGGTGGGGGAAGGAATGGCTGTAAGTGAAGGGGATTTAAGAAAGGGTGAATTGGTAAGAAAAGGCAGACAAAAGTAGTGTGTTCTCTTATGCAGAATCTAGAATGGATTTAGCAGGAGGAGGGCACCATGGAGAGAGGGTGGGAACAAGAGAGGTCACGGGGAGTAGGAGCTAGGCCCCATGACAGACATGAATGAAAAGATAACAAAATCCACTATTTTGTATGCTAACTAAAAATTTAAAACGCCTCTCATATTCAATTTGAATTGTGAACGTTCTCATGTTGTCTTCCTTCATGAGAAGACAAAGGAAGTAGAGTATTCCATGAGAATTTAGTTAGCACTTCTGGTTTTCTCATGATCTGGTACCAAGTATTCCATTCAGGCTTTTGCTAATATTCTTTTGTTAAGAAACAAATTATTTTTTTCTTGATTGATTTTATTTAAAATTTCTGTAAGTGTGTGGGATTGGCGACTTTTTTCTCATGGTGTATTTCCAATAGTGTGAAGGGAAGGGAAATATTTCCTGCTTCTGCTGTCTGTCGCCAGCATCACTGTGGATTTCCATGAGAGATGCTTTGTGCAACTGAAGCAAAGAGTTGGGAGCTACCTTCAGTTAGCAACACATGTGAGCATTCCTGGTCTCTCATGGAATTCGGTTTGGACTGGAAATGGGGAAGGCCCATGGATATAGAGGGCCTTCCCCTATTTTCCCCTATTCTTTTTTCCCTCCCTCCTTTCCTCTTTCCTTCCATTCTTCCCTTCCTCTCTTCCTGCTTTTTCTTCCTCTCCCATTCCTTCCCTCCTTTCCTCTCTTCCTTCCTTCATGCCTTCCCCCCTTTCAAGACAAGCTCTTTTTTGTTGTTGTTGTTGTTGTTGTTGTTGTTTGGTTTTTCGAGACAGGCTTTCTCTGTAGCTTTGGAGTATGTCCTGGAACTAGGTCTTTGTTGGGGACTGTGGGCCCCCAGACCCTGAATTTCCTGTGACCCCCTGTCTGCCGGGGTAAACAACTTGTTTTCCTGTGCTTGCAGCTGCTCTGAGCAAACAACTTGTTTTGCAGCTACAGTGAGCACAAGACCCTCAGGAGTTCCTGATAGCAGGGGAGTGGTTTCTGGGGGGCTTGCAGCTGAGAGTTAGGGCGTGGATGGAGACCCTATATAAGCTGCCCTGGAGCACAATAAAGCAGGTGAGCAATCTGGGCATTCTTGGCATTATCTGTGTCTCTGTGTGTGTTTTAATCTCCAGCCCCTTGCCCGACTTGTGAACCATATCGTAGCACGTAGAGCAGGCATTGTGTTACAGCTTTTGTAGACCAGGCTGGCCTCATACTCACAAAGCTCTGCCTGTCTCTGCCTCCCAAATGCTGGGATTAAAGGAGTGCGCCACCACCGCCCGGCTAGGACAAGCTCTTATTCCTGCAGTCCCGGTCCCTGGGACTGACATAGGCTCGCTTCAGTTTGCCGAGGTCAGAATCCAGCTATGGTGGTTGCCCAGAGGCTACTATGCTTTGCCACCCTGAGTGTCTCTAATCTGGAGTGCTAAGTAATGGTAATTCAATCATATGAAAATTTCAGTGGTAATTTGCTGTCACCTTTCCAGTCCCTCTGCGCTAAGAACACCTACTTCTAGTGGCAGGTGACTCATCTGCCACTTTTCTAGCATGCTCTTCTAAGTTAAGACACAACAAAACAGCAGTGTGTCCCTGATGCATGAACTTGAAGGGGAGGAAAAGCTTCAACGTGGAAAGGGATAGTGTTTCTTTTCCTTTTGCATCTTCTTTCCACAAACGGCTGAACACGTCCCCCTCCCCTTGGACTGGCTGCCCTCTCTGGCTGCTGGCCATAACCACACACAGCTGCTCCAATCACTGTCTTTTGAAACTTCAGAGGAAAGGCTGGATCTGGCTGTTCCATGGACAAGGACTATTCCTAGTTCTGTGTGTGCATGTATGCAAGTGCACATGTATGTGGGTGTGCACACGCATATGTGCAGAGCATAGGACCACCTCAGCTCTTCCCTGCCTTGGACACCATCCGCCTTGTTTTATTTTCCCTGTTATAGGATTTCCCACTGCCTCTGGAACTCACCCAGTAAGCCAGGCTAGCTGGCCAGTGAGTTCTAGGGATCTGCCTGTCCTCACCTCTCCAGTGCTGAGATTACAAGTGTCTGCCACCATGTCCAACTTTTTCTTTTCTTTTTTCCTTTTTCCTTTTGTTTCTCTGTGTTTCCCTGGCTGTCCTGGAACTCATTCTGTAGACCAGGCTGGCCTCAAACTCAGAGATCTGTCTGACCTTGCCTCCCGCATGCTGAGATTAAAGATGAACACCACCACAACCAGGTAACTTTTTGTTTTTTAATGTCACATATTAGTTACTTTTTTCTGTCGCAGTGATACTATTGGAAAAAGCAACTTCAGGGAGAAAGGGCTTATTTTGGCTCACAGACCAAGGTTATAGTCTGAAGGACATCCTGGCAAGTGGAGTTTGAGGGAGTCTGTCACCTTGTATCCATTCAGGAACCAGTGACTGCGTGTGTGCTCCTTTTTATACAGTCCAGAACCCAAGCACAGGGAATGATGCTGTCCAGTTCAGAGTTGGTCTTCCCACCTCAGTTAACTAGCATTCCCAGATCCTTGTCTCTGGGTGATTCTAGATCCTTCTGAGTTGGTAATCCATGTGAACCATCACAAGCAGGTTCTGAGGACAGAACTCAGGTGCCCATACTACCAGCCTCTCAGTCCTTCATTTCCACCTAGAAATCATTCTCCTAATCCTTTCCGAAAGGCTCTGGGCTCATCAACAGAAACAACTCCACAAGTTAGACGCATTAGCTAGGCTATTCCTCTCACTGATGTTGGCAATGGTTTAGCAAAGCAGAAGTTTGAAATGCCTGTCTCTGAAGTCATGGGGTCAATCCCCAGAAGCGACTGCTTTTCTTCTTCCCATCTCTATGTCCTGTCCACATTGTGCAAAACGGACAGGTTTCAGACAGACGTCTTAGTGACTAAACCAGCACAGGCCATGGGTGTCTGCCTCTTTCCAACTCACACCATGACTTAGAAAGCTCAAAGGGAAAGTTTTTCTGACCTCGCTTGACTCAAAGTGGGAGAAGATTCCATTGCTCTCTCTCACAGTGAGGTTTCAAGTCGCAGGAGAAATGGACAGGGCTTTACATCATTCTGGGCGTAAGCTTATTGCTTTTGGTCATGTCTTGGGAGTAGTGATATAGTATGCCATTCATGAATAAAAGTTTGAGAAGCTACAGTCAAATACAAATAACTGATAGATTATCGGTATTTCCCCCACAGAGTTTTGAAAGTTTTCCTTGAAGAGAAGTGGATTAAATGGCAGTCCCTCTGTTCCCCGTGTTGTAAGCTGCCAAGGAAAATGTGAACAATCCTGAGACTAAAAGATCTCCAGGATAAGTGAGATGACACCAGGACAATGGGAAACACATCTCATACGGAAACTTCCTTGGACTATTTGGTATTTTATTTGTATGAGTGTTTTGCCTGAATGTATGTATGCATACCACATGTATATCGGGTGCCTGAGGAGGTCAGGAGAGGGTGTTGGATACCCCGGAATCAGAGCCACTTTGTAGGTACTGGGAACTGGATCTGGGCCCACGGCCAGAGGAGTAAGTGCTGATAACCACCGAGCCATCTCTCCAGCCCCAGTACCTGACATTTTAAATCCCAGCATTCTAACTGCTTACCAGCTTCCTTTGGGTTATATTTCTCTCCCACAGTGACTCAAGACATCAAGCTAATTTTCAAATATGACATCTGTCAGACATTTCTTTGGCAAGATAAGTCTTGAGCAGACCAAATTTTGATAGTAATTTAGAAAAGAAGAAGAACTGTTGGATATGTAAATGGAAACAAAGATCATCGAATTATATATGTGCATGTATATGTATTTATGCATATATATAATTCACAGAAAGATGACGCATAGAATGTGAATGACAGGAAGAAAGAGTATAAAGCAGAAATTGATCTAAGCACACCACCCCTTCTGTCTTCCCACCTGCCATTTTTGACCATTTTTTCCCCAAGTCAGGGTTGACTCTAGCCTGGCTGGCCTCAAACTCAACATGTACCTGAGGCTGGTCTTGAATTCCTGATTTTTCTGCCTCCACCTCCAAAGTGCTGGGATTCCAGGCATGTGGCATCATTTAAAGGCTGATTTGTTTATGGTTTTACGGGTACGTGTGTGTGCCTGCAGGTGTGTAGGCACATCAAGTCAAAAGAGGGCATCCAATCCTCTGGAACTGGAGTTACAGGCAGTGGTGAGCCACCACTCGAGTGCTGGGAGCCGAGCCCAGGTCCTCCACAGGAGCAGCTAGTGCTGTTAGCTGTCCCAGCAGTTTGAAATACTTGTTTCAAGCCAATGTGAAGAAACCTAAATCTCGTTTGAATTTATGCAAATCTTACAGAGATTCAGCTTTATTTATAGCTATTCCATTTATAAAATGAAGCATCCTATAAATGAGACCGAAGTCCAGAGAGATGATGTTTATTGCAAAGGGGCTGTGGCTTGGAAATGTTTTGAGTAAATGAATCATCGGGTCTAGACTCACTCCTTCTCACTCCCAATTTCACTCTGTGCGCTGTGCAGAGGAAGGCTAGAGTCAAACTAGCTTCTGGGGAGTTGAGACTCGGGCTGTGACAGTGAATGGGGAAGAGAGGTAGAAAGAACTAGCAAGGCTGAGGGGAAGGGAGAAGGAAGCTGGGGTAAGCAATGGTATTGGAACATCCATGTAGGGATGAGAAGAGCACAGCTATCATAGATACATAAAGTGGAAAGGATGCGATTTTGAGAAAGAGAAGCCAATGAAGTTTAGGACTTCAGGGGCTGGGAAGATAGCTCACTTGGCCAAGTGCTTGCTGCACAAGCATGAGGAGCTAAGCTGAGATCCCCAGAATTTGCAAGAAAACCAACCAACCAACCAACCAACCAACCAACCAACCAACCAGGAATGGTGGCTCTCCCATATAAGCTCCAGTAAGGCAGAGGGGTAAGAGGATCCTCGGTGCTCTGGTGCCAGCCAATCTAGCCTAATCAGCTAGGCCCAGGTTCCAACAAGAAACCTACCTCAGAAAACAAGGTGGGCATCTCTCGACAAAGAACACTCAAGGCTGTCCTCCTGCCTCCACATGTATATATGTGCACACACAGGACTGCAGAATTTTTTTTTAAAAAAATGTAAAACATTTATTTATTTATTTACTTACTTATTTATGTGTGTATGTATATATGTATGTTTGTGTGCATGTATGTATGTGTGCCTATGCATGCCATGAGTACATGTAGCAGATCAGATGACAACTTTTGGGAGTGTACCCTTTCTATCCAAGTGGGTCCCAGGAATTGAACTCAGATTGTTGCGCTTGGCTGAGCCATCTTTCCAGCTGAACTTGTTTAGCTTTTGGAAGCTTTCAGTAAAGTTAGTGTCAGCACTTTTGTTTGGGAGACGGAGAGGTTCGTGAAGCGCTCATGATACAGAAAGCAGCATTGGACCTAGGAGGGAAATGGAGGTGAGGAGAGACATCCATGAAAGGCAACAAAAAGAAGTACACACCCCTGATGTAACTTTGGTTAGGACAGGAAAGGGGATCAAAAATTAGGAAGAAAACCAAGGCACCGGCTACATTACATGCAGCATTAATGCATTACATACATTACATGAAGAAAACAGTAACTAAGATAAGACGCTTACTAGACCAGCAGTTCCCAACCTCCCCTGCTCAGCTTCTGTGAGGTTCTGGGCCAGACTGTACACTGTTGGTCACTGGATTGAGCGGTCTGGCTAGGATAACATCAGAGGATAGTTCCACAAGTCCTGCTTAGAAGGGGGGGTGGGGAGGAGAAATCTCATGGTGTCTTAGATGTGTTTTCCTGCCTCCAGGCTCAGTGCATACTTGTGTATTAGTGATACCTAATTCTACATTTGCATATGTTGACAAGAAATAATGGACTCCCATCACATATTCAGCATTTGCAAATCCCCTGCCTGAGATTACATTGCTGAGCCCCCTGCATCATCACACGGATGCTGGAATAAACATACAGGCTTTATGTGAGTTCCCCAAGAGCCAGGGAACACGACCATGTCTTGGTCTAAGCTGATTAAACCTCTCTACTTGTTTACTCCCTCTTCAACTAGTTGTTAAGTCGAGGATTCATTTGAGAAAGCACTTTAGCTAGTATCAACTTCCCTGGTGGTAGCACACTTGGTGAGAAAAGGAAACCTCATAAGGTCATATGAATTATTAATAGTATATTTGTCTCTCTGTATCCATGGTTTTGAATCCTTAGACATAATCACTGAAAATATCTGTGTGTGAGAATATACCCATGTTCACATGTATGCACGTGCACACTCAGGTCCACATGTTCATGTGTGCCCATGTACACTGATGTCAGAGGAAAATCTTAGGTGTTGTTCATCTGGTACCATCTGCTTTTAAATTTGCTTTGAGACAAGATCGTCTCTCATTGG
Organism: Ondatra zibethicus; assembly: GCA_004026605.1. Taxonomy (NCBI): domain Eukaryota; kingdom Metazoa; phylum Chordata; class Mammalia; order Rodentia; family Cricetidae; genus Ondatra; species Ondatra zibethicus. The sequence continues at coordinate 62,214 of PVIU01009496.1, read as the reverse complement.
CCAAGTGGACTAAGCTAGCTGACTCGGGAGCCCTGGTGATCCACATGCCCCTGCCTTCCCAGTACTGAAATTAAAGCCCTCATGCTTGCACTGCCAGCACTTTATCAAGCTATCTTCTTTGGTCCCCAAATAGTTTCTACTAAAAAACATGTATGTATGCACATGTACAGGATTGCTTGTCACTGTTCCCTAAACAATGCAATCTAACAAACACCAACATGGTTTTTATTACGTTCAGGTATTGGAAGCCACCTACAGGTGATAGAAGACACATGTGAGGAACATTCAGATGTGAGGTTGCATGAAAACAACACGGTGTTTTATACAAGGGACTCAAGAGAGCCCTACCTACCTCTAGTGTCCCTGGACAACCCCAGGGTCCCCCCATGAACTACATTCTAAGAATGGATATAGACCTAGGCATTCGAAGGCACAGCATGTTTGAAAGGCAAGAAGAATCTGTGCTAGGTTTTATATAGGCGTTCCTACTGAGCAGCATCAGCGACTGTCATAGACCCAGTAGGAACAGAGTTGGGCGGGGGGGGGGGGGAGTGTGGAGAGGGAAGGATGGTAGAACTTCATGTTTCATTCACGTTCTGTTTTGAAACAGGATTCAGAAAGGATACTGTACCATTTGGCATCCATTATTTTGGTTCCGGCACATGGCTAATTATTTCTACAGTGCTTGTGATCTTTTTTTAAAACAAACATGTTTTGTGCATACACACCCACTTTTAAAAATATGCCTTTTATCCTCCCTTCCTAGAGCCCTGAGGAAGTACTTGATGGATTGTCTTAAGGGCAAGTCCTCTGGAAGGAAATGTAGATTATATGCTAAAAATGTAACTTGCCACTAAAACTTGTATAAACAAATCACAGGAAAGAATGGTGCAGCATTTGGAGTATAAACAAAGTGTCTCAATTTCACATGCATATCTTTAAAAATATTTGGTAATAAATCTTAGGCCCATAAATATATACTGTTTGTTGTCTATCTTCCTAAAGATGGCTGATGCTCCCATAGTTTCTTACTGCCATGCCCACAGATCAGCTGACTAGTTTGTATGCACTGCACCAATCCCTATATTTGATGTTTTGGTGACAGCAACCTTGGGGGATGGCAACCTTGAGTGAGGGCTTCTGGTCCTACAGGGGTTGTGTTCCTATAGTCTCAGGCATCATTAGACCTTCTTGAAGCTGTGCTATGAAGCATAATGATTTGGCACATGACTGGTTCTCCACCCATTGATCAGGGAGGTTCCATGGGGCTTGCCTGGTCTGGTGTGTAAAGGACCTTGGTTTTCCTGGTTGGCTAGCCAAGATTGCAATGAGGTGTCTCACCATACCAGTGGGTCTTCTGTCACTGGCTCCTGCATCAGTGCCAAAGCTCAACTCACCCAAGGCAAAAATCTGCGACAGAGAGACTATTCCTGCCTCCCCTTCATGTTACCTGGTCTGTGATGGAGGAGAAATAGGGTGCTTGGCTCTTTTTATGAGAAGATGGTTTTAGATGTCCATTATGGAGGAACCAGATGCAAACACCTAGAACTTCCTGCTTGAAAAGCAAACAACTCATTTCTACTCATTAAAGGAGCTGTGTTACCCATTTTAGAGCAGGAGATTACTGGGAAGTTACCCAGATAGTAGGGTGGCATCTTTACACCAGTCTTCACACACACACACACACACACACACACACACACACACACACACACACACACACACACACACATTCCCCTTTGTTGCGATCTCTGCCACCACTACCATCAAGCACTCCCCATTCTATTATCACCCACTCCCGCCACAGGGAAACAAAGGAGATACGTTACCATGGTTCTGGATGCTGGAGGCACCATGGAGATGCTGCCACCAGCTCTGTAGATAGATGGAAGGTCATGTTGGGCCAAGAAACACTTTTGAAGCTGATCAGGCAAAGCTAAATTTGCAGATCATTTTTCTGTCAGAGCATAATGTGAAAATCTTCCTCTTATTTGTACTACAGAAGGCTCTCTCTTCATATAGATTTAAGATTCAGTTTACATCCAGGCTTAAATTACAATACTTAATGTGGTATACTCACCCAATGCAATCTGCTAGCTTCTCGTTACTAAACCTTTGCTGACTGCCCCCTATGCATTACAGGCAAACAGTAGGAAAAACAAAGAGCTAATGCCTATACGCATGTACAGCCCACTTATACACACATCTCATTTGTGTTAGTTAGCTTTTGCAACTGCAACAGAGATATCCGAAATCATCAGTTGAAAACAAGAACAGGTTTATATTAGCCTTACACTCGCGGACTGTCCATAGTACCATCCCAGAGAACATTCTGGCTGCCTGCCATTGTATTATCAGACTAAGCCAGATGACCCACAGACACAAGTACCAGTCTAAATTCCTTCATACTTACTTCCTTGCTTTCCACCCCTTCTGCCTACTTCACTTCTAGAAGAGCTTCCTAGGAGCAACGGATGCTTACGAGATATTGGCTGGTTGGTTACAGTTTCCAAAGCCACAGGTAGAAAGACTTGGAAAACAGAGTCAATGCTACACTCTGGACGAGAGTTAGGTCTCCATTCACTCCAGCCCCCAAGTCTGGTTCAGTGCCACGTCCATACGTGGGGGGAGGTGCACATGGAATATCTATCCTACAAACAAATTCCATGATGTGCTACAGTGTCTAGCATTTGCTAACGGGTTTTCTGCTGCCTACTCTGTTTGAAGGACACAAAACAAAATGAGGGATTGATTCAGGGTTCTGTTAGGAGTAAATACAGTGTGAGGTGGGACTTGGGTCACAGTATAAATAAGTAGAAGCTGATGCTCTTTAATACAAATTGATCTTGTTGGCCTGATCTAACCACAGGAGAAGTCGGTTTTCCTCCAAGCATTGATGAGCTCCCTCCGGGAGTTTTGAAGTGGAGGATTAGCGAGGTAGCCTGCCTTCCGCCTTTACCTTTACAACCAGCAGGGTTCTAATGCATCCTCCAAACTTAGCCCTTTGCTGCCTCTCGAACACTCTGTCCATTCTAGACCTGTTCACTGTGAAATGACGTGGGGTGTGATGGCGGCTCTCAGGAGAAGGTTATGAACACTGTATCCCCACCTGGGAGTAGAGAGTTATGCCTTTTGCTTTCATCAGTGGGCTTGCTGAGATGACCACCTGGCCTCCCTAACTGGTGAATATTAGATCGTGACACCAGATGAAATCTTTGTTAAGTGGCTTTGAATACAATCCTGCCAGAGTGAGGGCTCCTTGGGGCAACCACACTCAGCCACTCTAGAAAGAGTGATGAGAGCAGGTGCCAGCTTTTATCTGCTAAGCTCAGGACTTACAAGGGTCTGGTTACATAAGCTTGCGTGCTGAAGTCTGTGAACGGTAGACCCTGAAGGATACTTGAAGAGTAACCCCCGCAACGGATTTCTTATAGTTTATTTTGAGATAAGGGCTCACTACATAGTACGTGCTAGCCTTGAGCTAGAGCTTCTGCTGCCTCAGCCTCCTGGGATTAGGTGTGTGCTACCACCTCCAGCCTGCCTTTCCATCTCTCTGTATCTGTCTTTCCCCCCTCCCCCCACCTCTCCCTCTGCAGTGCTGGGGGATTAAACCCAGGGCCTCACACATGCTAGGTGAGTGTTCTATCACTGAGCCACATCTGCAGACTTCTCTGCCTATTATCTTTTAGTTATGCTAAATATTAGCATTTGGGAAATGAATAAAACCGAGACCAGAACTTAACATCCTAAATGCTTCATTCATACCAACAAAGTCCCCAAGTTGAATTTCCTAATTTGACCAAGTGTGGGGCACCTTTGCTAAAGCGATTTCATATCGTAATTCTAGACATTTTCAGCATGAAAGAATAAGGCATTAATAAAGACCATGGTGGCGCATATGTACAACCCCAGCACTCAGGAGGCTGAGGCAGGAGTATTTTGAGTTTCATGCTAGACACAGACACATGAAATATTGTCTTTAAAAAATCAAACAGAGCTCTCAGCTTTCCTAATGCTATGGCACTTTAAAATAGTCTCTCATGTTGTGGTGACCCCTCAACCATAGAATTATTTTTGTTGTTACTTCATAACTGTAATTTTGCTACTGTTATGAATCATAATGTAAATATCTATGTTTTCCGATGACCTGAGGCGATCCCTGTTGAAAGGGTCATTTGACCCCAAAGAGGCTGAAATTCACAGCTTGAGAAGCACTGAGATAGAGGCCAGGGAAGTAGCTCAATGAGAGAGCGTTTGCCTAGCTAGGGACCCAGGTTATCTCAACAGAAAGGCATAGGCATAAGGAGAAATGCCACATTTCTCTTTAATATAATTAATATAATAAAGTAATAAAAGTAGATTTAACTCCATTTTATTAAACCAAAAGTGACCCATCCATTCTGATTATTCAACAAAGATTTCTGGGTCAGGCACAACAGCTGGTTTGTGGGTGTCTGAAGCCGAATGGGACCTGCTGGCCACAGGTCTACATAGGAGACAGGAACACACTGATCATTCTAGGTGGAGTGTGTTTGCTCTTATTGTCTCAGCAGGGTGGCATCACACATAAGGCCGACACTTGTAGCATGAGTAATCAAAACCCAGAAATAGATATTGGGGTTCAACCCGAAGATCAGAAAAGCAAAGCAGTCCAACCACTAGAGAGCTCTTTCCTCTTTGAAATCTTCAGATTGAAAAGAGGGCGAGTTCCTGTCTCATCCCACCTTATATTCCTCTCTAGTCCTGGGATTCAAGGCGTGTGCAACCACTGCCTGACCTGTTTGGCTGACTAGTGTGGTTTTGCACTGACCTTCAGGCAAGCTTTATTTATTAAAATACATATGAAATATCACTACAGATACTATAGGGGCTGTCATGACCCTGGGCCACAGCTGCAGCAGAAGGAAATGGTGGCAATCGCGAATGGGGAGTTTCTTTTTGAAAGGAGATCTGGCTGTGTTGCCCAAACTGACCTCAAATACTAGAGTTTGAGCCATCCTCCTGTCTCAGCCGCTGGGGACTGCCAGGTTGCTATTACATTTAGTGTTGGTCTGCTTTTTAATCAATTTGTAACACAAACAAGGGGGTGTGTTTAAACTTGAAAACCGTATAGAAAGTGTTTAAGACAGCGGGAACCAGCCTGCAATGCCTTGGTTTTCCAGAACATTTTCTTTCCCTTCCCAGCTTTAGAAACCTGCCACTGCTCATTTACACAGAGTTATATGTGATGACCACGACATGTTAATCACACCTACTGATGTCCCCGCATGTCACGGATCTATTTAGAGACCCTCTATATATTTCATCCCCACTAATGTGGCATTTTCTTTTCTGTTTACTTCTTTCATCGCCCATGTTTCAACTTCTTCTGACCTCATCTTAGCTCAGGGATTATGCTTATATCTGTAGCTCAGTCCTGGTCAGGCCAACAGCCTCATTTAGAGACCTCATCTCAAATGTCTACATTTTATTATCAGCAAGGTCTTCTGATATATGGGAAAGGGACCTAGGTGGCAAGCTTTCTGGGCATGGCTGCTTGTGACAGGTGTGATACCATCAGTGCCTTCCTGACCACTTGAAGTCCTGGCGGTGAGCTGGATGCAGGCCGTTTCCTAGGAGACGGCATCACTCTGTAAACACCATATTAATTCAGGACCCACCTTCCAGCTCAACCCTAGTTTGGCTGGCCTATCAGCTGACCCCTTAGCTATAACAAGGAACAGACATGCAGTTAAAATCTAACAAAAGGGATTTGTGGATTTTGTCAGTTGCTCAAGAATCTCAGAGACTCTTAAAAATATACACATATGAAACAAAACAGACACAGACCTCCTGTGAGCTTATGTGTAATATTCATAAACATCTCATAGGAGATGTTGGCTCATAACAGAGAAATCATGGTTTTAATTGGCTCCTAAACTGGGGACCTTAAAAATCTACAAATGCGTGATTCTTTCTTTCTCTTTGTTACTCAGAACAGTCTTTTACAGAGCCCAGGTTAGAGGTTTGTAACTTTCACCTTCCCTCCTCACGTCTTTCCTAACAGACAAAGCCCTGTGGCCTAATACACAGGGCCACAGATGCCAGCCTCAGTGACCCCAAGGAAGCTTTAACAGGTCCATATAACTTCAATGCAAGCATACACGCCCTATCTTACAATGGTTCAGCAGAGTTAGGCACTGTGTACATGGATCCGGGGAGGAGGGGAGGATGAGAGGCGGGGCTATCAGCTAGAAACTGAGGAGTTAGTAGATGAATATTTCTTACACTTTGCAATAAAAATTGCTCACACGCATATAAAACCAACCTGAGAACCCTAATCTAGGTGTGAAAATGCAATCATAGGTCTACACAAAAAGTAGACATGCAAGTGCTGAGGGGCTAGGCTAATTGGTGAAATGCTTGCCTTGGAAGCACAAGGAAAGAGTTTGATCCTCAGGACCCATATTATAAACAAACAAACAAGCAAACAACAAAATATTCCAAGTATGGTGGTGCACATTGGTAATCCCAATACCAGGGAAGCAAAGACAGAGGATCTCTAGGACTTGCTGGCCTACTTAGAGAGCTCCAAGCTAGTGATGGATGCTGTCTGATACATTCAAAAAATGAGAATGGTCAAGATGGATTTCTGACCTCTGTAGGCACACACACACACACACACACACACACACACCAGAGGGAGAGGGAGGGAGGGATACAGAGACGAAGAGGAAAAGACAGACAGACAGACACACACACAGACATACATAGAGCGAGAGAAACAGAGAGAGAGAGAGACACAGACATACAGACACACACACACAGACATACACAAAGAGAGAGAAACACAGAGAGAGACACAGACATACAGACACACACACACACACACACACACACACACACAGAGAGAGAGAGAGAGAGAGAGAGAGAGAGAGAGAGAGAGAGAGAGAGAGAGAGAGCTGGAAGCTCCTGATTCGAGCCCACTCAAACTCAATTGATGAGGCTACATTTTCTCAGAAATAAGGGATCAAGATAGACCAGCCTCACTTGCCACACTATTCATTCCGTCTTTCCTTCCAAGCAGAGGCCTGGAATTGTACCCTTTCTTATAGCTAAGTATGTTGTAATTAAATTCTGGCAGATACAGTGAAAGCTAAAAAATGCAGGATGGAATCTTTGGGAAGACTATTTGAAAAGGGGGCTAGGCCCCTCTACCTTTCTCCTTTCCGGAATGCTAAGGAAAGGGCTGGACAGTAGTGCTGTATGTGTGATGGACAAACAAAGGCAGGAGACAAGCCCCTGAACCTATGCTGATACCCTCAGCTTGCCTACCTCTCAGTTTCTTGTATGTGAGGCAAAGTAAACATCTGTTCTATTCCTCCCCGACCCAGGTGCATGCCTGTGATCTCAGCATTTGGGAAGTAGAGTCAGGAGGACAATAAGTTCAAGGGTCTTAGCAACATAGTAAGTTCAAGGGCAGCTTGGGATACATGAGGAAAAAAAAAACCAGCAACCCTGATGATTTCTTTCCTACTCATGCTGAAGGACACTGTAGCAAGAGCTGGAGGTATCTGGCTCCAGAGAAGGGGCGGGGAAGAGGTACGGAAGGCAGGAGGGAGAGAGAGAGTCCAGGCTGGCTTCGAACTCCCTAAGAAGTCCCCACTTCCTAACCCTTCTTGCTGTAACATGCAACCGAATCAACTTCTAGATGTTATTATCAGACCTTTAAAGTCCCAACAGACTTCATCTTTAGAGATAAGGATCCTAACGACTAAAGATAGACTTTGATAATGTCTCAATCGGGGAAGCACTGTTGGCAAATTAATTATTCTTTTGCTAAATCTCCTTCTCATAGTAGATGGCAGAGGCTCTATTTGTGCCTTTCAATACCTGCTAAATGAATGCCGTTTGGTATTTCTCATCTGTGAATTTCTGAACCTCTAAGGTCTTCCAATTGGCACATCTAATCCCATGCCACACATATTCAAGGAATAAGCTATTAGATAATGAAAAGGTAATGAATAGACTCGAGAAAATTTTCCTTCCCGCGAAGTTCATTAGCTTTCACATGGCTTTGTCTGCAATCTCAGTACATAAATCTATGAAGCTCTATTAATTTGACTGATGTTTTAGGAAGTGCTAAATAGAGGTTTTTTTTTTTTTTCAAATTTGGGCAGTGATTCTGTGTTGGAATGTTCAAAGGTGTCTTTACTTCAGCATGTGTGTGAGAGAAACAGAACACTGTAGCCATCAAGCACACCCTGAGATACTTCTGTGAGCTCCCAAACACCCTAGAAACTGATGTAAATGAGCGAACTGACAGCACACTTATTAAATCTAATTAATGGGGACATGTAAATTAGCTTTCTTTCCCTGGTGTCCTTCTGCCTTCACTCCCACAAACCTCCCGTAGTCATCCAGCAGCTGGAAGCCTTACCTGCCTTTCCAGTAAAAAGGCTGAGGTATTAATGTCCCCAAAACTCTCATGTTGAAAGGTTTTCCCTGAGCCGATAACATGATTGGGCAGCGTTAGAAGCTTTAGAGGGTGGAGCCTAATGAGAGGAAGTCATGTCATTAGGGAGCGCGTCCTTAAGGGACTAATGGGACTCTAGTCCCTCTCACTTCCTGGCTGCCATGAAGTGAGCAGTTTGGTTGATAGCATAATCTCTGCAGTTACATATTGCCTAACCATGGTCCCAAAGCTAGGGGACCAAGTGGCCACCAGGTTGATGTTCTTGAAGTACCTTGTCTGAGAGATAGAAATCTAACCCAGTGACATTAAGAGTTAAGAGACCTACCTGTCCTTTTTGGTTTGCTCTGTTTAAGACCTGGTTTCTTATAACCCAAGCTGGTGTTGGACTTCCTATGGTGGTCTGGAGCTCTGCATCCTAGTGCTGAGGATGGAACCAAGGGCATTGTATGCACCAGACAAGGACTCTACCAACTCAGCCACATCCCAGCTCACCAACCTGATTTTCTAAAACTCCTCCATTGTTGGTCTTCATCATGACAATGGAGGGATGGGCAGATGTAGCTGTTCCATTCTCCCTCCAGTGACTGCATTTTAACCCACTCAGACAAGCAGGCCTAATGTATAACAGAGGCCCTTTCCCATCTGCTGTTATGCCCCAGAACAAAGGGGCTGAGACAAGAAGAAACAGAGTGGTAGTTTCATGCCAAGAGATCAGGGTTGACTTGTAGCATCTACATAACCCACTTCTTCTCTCTTGGATCCTGGCAAACATACACACGTTTAAAGACATCCAGAAAGGGGCTACTGTAATGGTCTGTCCTGTCCCTTTAAGAGACAAGGTCCGCCCACTCCCTCCCCCAGTCCACCTAGGCAAGCAATCTTCCAGCCTGAGAGCTTCTTCTCTTTCTGTCTCTCTCCTGAGGTAGCTTCTTTTCTCCTCCCCTTCTCTCTTTCTCTCTCTGCCTCTCTCTCCTTGTCCCCCTTCTCCCTCCCTCTCCTCTTCCCCCTTCCCTTCCCTAACCCACTAAATAAATATCCAATCTCACTCTGTATGGCATGCCTATCCATCTCTGTCTCTCACCTGCCATGGCTCCTCCTGGGACCGGCTGATCTGCTGAGGTCTTTTACCCGCTGGGTGGCTCCCTGCCTGGGACCCGCTGCCCCTTGGGGCCCTGCAGGAGCCATTTTATTTTTACTATTACAGCTACCTCTTCAGTAAGTACTCTCTGATCCCCTCCCTAGAATCTGACAGCATCCACCATCTGTCAAATGCTAGTTTCCCTCCAAGAATGCTCCCCTTCTCTGATCCCCTTCAGTTGAATACCCTGACTTCAAACTGTCTGTCCTGAGAAATGAGTTTTCTCAACCTCTCCAAAGGATGCTATGCTTGTGCCCTTTGAAATGCTAAGGAGAAGCCAATGGTCACCTGTTGTGACTGCAGCTATTGGGCTGGGAATGTAGCTAGCATGCACAAGCCCTGGGGTCTAAACTCAGCACCACAAAAGCCTGGGGTGCTGGCCCACATGTCTTTAATCCCAGTCTTTGGGAAGTGAAGGCAGGAGGATCAGAAGTCCAAGGTTATCCTCAGCTACACAGTGAGTTCAAGGCTACATGGGCCACATGGGAAAACAAATATTCATCTCTAACTCCTCATGCTGGAGGCAGGGTGTATTATGACATCATCCAAAAGAAGGAAGTGCCCTCAGTACAGTGGCACACTCCCAGGGGCCCAGACAGATCCCAGACGAGCCACGGTCTTGGCTTCTGGTGGAGTGGGCTACTCCTTCACACGGAGCCCTGGGTATATTTTACAACCCTGTCCTACTATGTCCTATTAATCTTTTCTAGATTAGTAACCCAAAGATTTGGAGGGTGCATTAGAGAACGAGAGAAGCCACTACAGTTGTTTCTCCATTGGCTTTACAGTCTCAAGGATGAACAAGAAACAAAATACAACAAAACCCAGAGTCATAATGAAGGAGCTGATACATGTGGAGTGAGGAGAGCTGCTGAGGAGAGAAGAAATGGCTTTCTCCCCAGAGTCCGAGTTATTGGAAAAACGTACAATTTTAGCGCACAAGTAAAACTTTGTTTTTCTTCTGCTATAAAAATAAAATGTAGAATTGGGAGGTGGCCTATTTGGTCCAGTTCTAGCCATGAGGATCTGAGTTGAACCCCTAGAACCCACGGCTGGGTGTGATGGTGAAATCCTTGCAATCCCAGGGCAGGGCAGGCAGTGGCAGGGGACCCTGGAGCTCCCTGGCCAGCCAGCTATCCTAGATGAAGACCCAGTTACTAGTGAGAGACTGTTGTTGACTGAGTTTTCTGTCCTTCCTGGTTCCCACAGTCATTAAGTCCCAAAGAAATCACACAGAGGTCTACATTAACTATAAACTGATTGACCCATTAGCTCAGGCTTCTTATTAACTCTTATAACTCATATTAGCCCATTATTCTTGTCTATGGTAGCCACGTGCCTTGGTACCTTTTTCAGTGAGGCAGTCACATCTTGCTTGCTCTGTGGCCGGGTCAGGACTGCAGACAAAGCTTTCCTCTTTCTAGAATTCTGTTCTCATTTCCCTCCTCTACTTCCTGTCTGGTTGTCCCACCTATACTACCTGCCTGGCTACTGTCCAGTCAGCATTTTATTAAAATACAACTGACAGGCTACAAACTATTGTCCCACAGCAGACTGTCTCAAAACCCAAAGTAATCTGCTTGTGGGACTCCTAACAGTGGGAACAGGGCTGTTTCTGACTCCTTTACTGGCTTTTGGGAACTTACTCCTCATACTAGGTCACCTTGCCCAGCCTTAATACATGGGAGGTAGTTAGTCTTACTGCAATTTGATATGCCATGTTTTGTTGATACCTATGGAAGACCCGTCTTTTCCTGAACAGAAACAGAGGAGGAGTGGATTGAGGGGTGGAAACAGAGGGATTGGGGTGAGGGAGAGGACCTAGGAGGAGAGGACAGAAGGGAAACTGTGGCCAGGATATAAACTAGCTAACTAACTAAATAAATAATAAAAAATGTTAAAAGTTGGTTTTAACTGTCAAATGCAAAATAATGTTGGGAAATAATAATAGCGTTGGCATATAAATTAATAGAACTAAATCTTCCTGAGTTGCCAAATGCTGACTGAACTAAGTAACTAAACATCAAAGTAGGAGCCAGGCCCTGAGGTCTGATGGTGGGCAGACAGGATACTCCTCCCTCCCTCCACGAGCCCAGGGCTGGGAGCTTACACTTAAATTAAGCACCTAGGAAATTAGGGAAAGGCAAAGAATTCTAGCAGAGCTGTGCTCCATTTGCTTTCACAGCATCTAGAATGGTTTTTGCAAGGCAAATGAATGGTGCAGACCATACTCTAAGAATAGCATTTAATTTACTTACAGGAAGGAACATCCTAATTGCTTTAAAAATACCCAACTGCACGCAAATATTTTTGTTAATTAAAGATGAGTATCTGCTCAAACACCTATAGGCCCTCCATGTGAGCTAATGCACGACAGACATCAAAAAACCACTGTGGCCACATTACTTTTGTGCTTTTCATTACCTTTTGAGACGGGGTCTCTTGTAGTTCTGGCTGGTCCCTGACCTTGTGCTACTGATCCTACTGTTTCCAATTTCGGACTGCTGGGATTACAGGTGTCCGTCACCCTGCCGGCCTTTGCGTATTGCTGGGATTGGAACCCAGGGCTCTGTGCATGCTAGGTAAGTCCACCAGTGGGGCTTCATCCCTAGCCCTCTCATGCTCTTCCATAATCGGACCAGGCTCTCTCCTGCCTGTGAGTGAGGAAATGCTACATATCACAGGGAATATTAGGGTCTTCAGTGGTGGTTTAAACAGTGTGGGTTCTACTTCAGCTGGCTGGGTAACGAGTCCATGAGAGCTGAACACTAAAACACTAGCCTGCTTCTTAAGGAATATAAAATGGTATCTGAGCCAAGCTAATAAGTATTTTAATTTAAATTAATCCCACGGGTCTAAAGAGAAAGGACTTTGCTCATTTCTTTGAGGTCTTTCTCTATTGGACCGTGTGATATTATAAAATTTCAGTAATACATTGACGAGTTGATGAAACCGAGAGTAAATGTGAGAAAATAAGTCAGTTGTCTCGATAGAATATTGTTGATACATATTGTTCACACCACATCTCATTTATAAAGGCAGAAGGAGTCATCAGAAAACAGGAGACAGAGCAAACTAAATGAATTGTAAGTAGGAGTCCATGCCAGGAGGACAGGTTGTAACCAGCCTGCCTGGAATGAACACACTCTATAGATATGCTCGAGTCCTCTGCAGCTAGTTGAGCATTGAAACAATGGATCCCAATAAAATTAGAATGTCCCCAGGCATCTCCTGCAGGAGTGATGAAATGGCTGAAGCCCTGGAGGCAGCCAGAGGAGAAACTTGTCTCCCAGAGAAAGATAAACTTGCTGGAGATACTGACCTTGTAGGCCAGTGTAGGGACTGAGGCCTCAGTGGGCAGGGGACCATGTTGAGGTTGACTGTTTAGTAATACAACCTCTAAGTTTCGATTTAAACCCTGTCTTCATGTCAGGAGCCTGAAGAAGATGGAGCTGGAGGTGGGCAGTCACTGAATCTCTTTGTCCCCTCTTTCAATGTGGTCACATTGGATAAGTCTTTTTCTATTTTTTTTCCTGCTTAGTTTGGCTCCTTTAGTGAGGACAGTTCACTGATATAATGAGAAAGAAATGGAAGAAGGAAAGAGGAGAAAGGCTTGCAGGCACAACAGATGCATGAGTTGGGAAGAAAACTGTCAACTAAGTGAGGGTCTCCAGGCCTGACGGGCAGTGACACGCCACAGGGTCCCCTGCACAGCCAGCTTAATGAAGTGGGTTCCGTCCACAAACAGCTGGCGGTAGCACCCATTTCAGAAATGTCAGGGTGTGGGTGTTTAATCAAATGACTCCTTCAGGTTGGTATGCCGAACTGGCCGTGGTGACAGTTAACGTTGGCTGTCTACTTGAATGGGTCTATTAACTAAGAGAAATATACCTCTGGGTGGGCCTTTAGGGGTGTGCCTTTGCTATCCCATCACTGGGGAAGTGGAGAAGACATCCCCCCCTAGACAGAATGCCACCTCAGGGCTGAACAGATACATATAAGTCCAGGGAGAGGTGGTATGCTCGCTTTGCCGCCTGCCTTTACTCCTTCTTGGTAAGGGCTTCTTCTGGTCTCCTGCCACTGCAGGCCCTGCCTGCTACTACCTTTGGCCAGAATTCAGCTTCTTGGCCTTCTCATGTGGAATCAAGACTAGAGGCTCTTCAAGGATCTTTTGGACTTTTCAGTGCCAGTTTGGGACTGCTGAGGCAGCTAGGTTCGTGGATGGCAGATCCAGGCTTCTCAGACTGTCCAGAGTACAGGCAGCCATTGTTGGATTGCTCAGCCTGATAGCACAAGCCATCCTGGTGAAGCTGCTTTACAATCTCCGTTTATTCTATTGTTTGTGCTCCTGTAGAGGACTCTGAGTGACGCAGACATCTGAAATGTGGCTGTAACAAAGGGATGGCAGGAGCGCCACGCGGCAGAGGGAGAGCACGGTCTGGGGGCATGCGTGTGAGCAGGAGGCTCCACATGGGTCCTTGGGAAATTCTTCCTTTAGGAGGGTCAGGACATTGTCTGGTCAGTGAGTAACTCTCATGTAGGTTCACTCTGTTCCCTGGAGTCTGTGACTGTTTGATGCTGTGTGATTAGGCCCTCCCTTCCAAAGGACTGAAAATTCCTGGCCTATAAATTTCTTCGTGTATGGAATCTTTACTTGTTGAATATTTTATCTGCTCCCGGTAGGGTTAAAAGGCAATAATTTGCTGCTGGATTAAAGATAAAGACAAGCAGATCTTTTGATCTGTCCCAGCCGTGCTTCTTGGTGAGGGAAATGAGGTTATCCCAGGAGCAGTTTAGTGGTCCTGTCTTTACCAAGGCAACAGCATCACACCTGGGTTAATCTTCTTGATCCTTCCTACTTCTGTATGAACCATGTAGCACTTTTCCTATTGCTAACAGTACAGTGGCTATAGAGCAGCATATTCTATGGATGTATAGAAAGTTGACATGTGTTACATGAAGCACCCCTAGAATAAATCACATGATCGCACATGTATCACCTTCTAAAAATGAAACAACCACTCCATAAACAAATTCTTTAGCATCTGCCATATCTATTTAGAATTGTGGTAGAAGCTTTTAGTTTAGGGGGGAAAAATTACACCAAAGCTGGATGTGGAGGCTCAAGTCTGTAATTCCAACACTCAGGAGACTCAGGAGACCATCACAGGAGCATTGCTTTGAGTTCAAGGCCAACCTACAGAATCACACGCTGTTAAAAAACATCTTGGCGAAATAGCTCAGTTGGTAAAGTGTTTCTAATGCAAGCGTTAGAACCTGAGTTCAAGACCCAGAACACCCACACAAAAGCCAAGCATGGCGGTTCACACTGTGGTCCCAGCACTGGGAGGACAAAAACAGACAGCCTTGCTTCCTTGATGAACGTCAGTGCAGCGAGAGAGCCTGCCTCAGCAAACAGCAGCCGTGGTTGGCCTCTGGCCTCCACATGCCTGCACACATGTACCTGAACATGTACACACATGCACATCACCCACCCACACAGCTTCAGACAAGCAAACAGGAGGCCGGGTGTGTGACCCTTGCCTGTGATCCCAATATGTAGGAGGCAGATGCAGGAGGATCACATTGCATTTGCATCTAGTCTGTGCTACATAATTTTACTCAGGCTAGTGAGGGCTACAATGTAAATACCCCCCAAAAACCAACCCCTCCAAAATAAATAAACAATAAATAAATATATTAAATTACACACACATACACACACACCTATCCTGCTTAAAAAGTCTATGATTTAATTCAGGGGGAAAAAACAAAACTGTATCATAAATTAAAAAAAATGAGGGAACAAGACCATATTTAGTTATGTGTAAAATCATATAGTATGCTCAATTAGCAAACTGGATGGTTTATTAGAAATAAAAGTAGCTTAATAACTTAAAAAACTATAAAGCCATACATAGTTCAAGCCAGTTTAAACATCAAATCTGGTTTCCCACAACTGATTAGCCTGAACATGGTTTAGTATAACACTAATCCTTTAATTTAACAATCTATAAATGCCCTCCATAACAAGTTCCTCAGTGCCCCTTCTTAGATTCATAACGATAAGCCACATAGCCCACGCAATCCAGCATCCGTGTTAATGAGCACCTCTGGACCTTAACGGAATAGCTCTGGTCCGTGTGAGCATCAATTAGGGAGGCAGCGTCTCCAAAGGTGGAAAGTGGGCACGATACATCTGCTGCGGCATTGCTGCCTTGGTCCACGGGGCTGAAAGGACACCTGTGGGGCCAGAGGGCTTTGCGGGCTAAGTGTGTACCCTCAGGATCAGCAGCTCCTGGCCCTGTCTGACATGGAGCTAAGCTGGGGCCTAGGATGAAAGGAGGAAATGCCAGTACTTAATTATGATTCCAATGCTATCAGAGAGGAAAATGCCAAAAGCACAGAAGTGTCTCAGAGTGATATGGTACCTCCAGTGTAGCCTGTGTGCTTGCTGGTATTTTTCCAAGGACAAGCGTAGGGTATGGGGGGGTCAACCTGAGCCCCTGACAATGTCTAATTTTGCAGCGGAGCAAAAAAAAAAAATTGTCCTGACCTACCTCGCTGCAGCAGCTGATCCCTGCTAACTTGTCTTCAGAGCTCAGCTTGGGCTGACAGAGAAAAGACGCCCACTCACACATATAGATACCCTGGGATTCTGAGAGAAAAGAATGAGAGAGGCAGCTGCTGGATAGAGCCAACATTTCCTGCCTCTCTCCAGTTAAATAGAGCCTAGCTGAGTTCAGGCCCCATCCGCACATTAAAGGGAGAACACCAAGGAGAAAGAGGAAGGAGGCTATGGTGTTGCAGGGGGCAGAGGCGGGGCGGGGGTTGGGGACAGAGTCAGAGAGATTGTATTATTGCTAGGCAGCATCGGTTACCTTTCTTATCGCTGAGACAAAATATCAGACATTAGACACAGTTAGGGGTAGGTGAAGGTATCCCCTCAACTGTGGGCCAAAGGTGGCAACAGGAGAGTCAAGAAACTAGTCAAGTTGTTTCTGCTATCAAGCAACAGAGAGCAGCAAGGGGGTGGGGGTGGGAGGGTGGCATATGCCTTTAATCCCAGCATTTGGAGGTAGAGGCAGGTGGATCTTTGAGTTTGAGGTCAGCCTGGTCTACAGAGCAAGTTCCAGGACAACCAGGGCTACACGGAGAAACTCTGTCTTGAAAAATCAAAAACAAACAAAAAACCCAAAACAAGCAAACAAACAGAAAAGAAGCCGAGTGCAGGGCCTCAGACAGAAGGGCAATATGGCTCATGTTTCTGGGAATGTAGACCGAACTTGTAACCACATGCTGGAATGGGAGGAATTCTGGCCTAACTTCTGGTCTTTTATAAATGGGAGCTGGGTTAATTCCTCTGATGGTAACACTACCTACAGCTCTCCTATGCAACTAACATCAGGGTTCTCTCTGACCCCCAATTCATTTGTTTGTATCTACCAAGACTTCTTTGAGACTACAGATAGTCTTAGTTATTTGTACTGAAAGAGACCCTTCGAGTGCAAGGTCTGGAGCCACCATACTTCCTGTTGCCACAGAAAAGAGACGACTGAACACAGGCAAGAGTGAGTAGGAAGCCCAATAGCAATTGATTAGATGTTCAATTAGCTACAGATGTTCCCCAGGGTTTTTCTTCAGAAACCACACCCCCTTTACACTATCAAGAACCCCTGGCACTGGTGTCTCCCACCTCCACAGCCTGGCTGCCTATAGGAGAGCACATGGCATGCTAATAGCTCTCACTTATTCTTAGATTTTCTGCATGGTTACATAAGCCCACAAAAGGGGAAAATGTAAATGATTCAAGAAGATATTCTTCATGGGGTTCTCATAAAATCTTTAATATCTCAAGACTGAGGAAGAACCCTCCTGGCAAGATACAATCAATTTTCATGCTTCATTAGGAGAAAAAAAAGTCTTTTGACAATGGTAAAAGGAAATGGCTGTGGGACCAAGAGGGGAAAATTACACTGTGCACTAAGCCAGAGCCCAGGGCACCCTGGACTAAAGTCTTTCTTTGTGTCCACAGCATATCTGAAATGAGAAGAAACACTCTTTTGGGGTCTGTAGGGGTTGTATTAGCACCAGAGTGTGCACCCACAGAATTATACCTAGAAGATCTTGCTATCAATCAGATTCAGGGTTGGTTTGTTTGGATTTCTCTTGCCTTTTTCTTTTTTCTTTTTAAACAGTCCTGATCCATATCCCTGGCCGGTCTTGAACTTCACCAGGAGCCTAGGTTGACCTCAAACTTATGGTCCTCCTTCCTGCGTAGACCTTCCAAGTGTTCAGATGACAAACTGAACCCTCAAGCCTGCAAACCTGTGTTGTTTTTGTTTTCATTTTTTGCATTTTGTTGTTTATTTTTGAAATGAATTTTGATGGCTTGTAGCTTAAACGAAAGAAGGACTAAAAAACCACGGCAGTGGCTATGAGGCAACCCAGGCTGTGGCCGAGCGAAGGTGGTAGAAGCAAGTAAAAGATTAGAGACAGACTGTGCAGAAAGGATATTGTATCAGCTCCAGAGTCACCTTTTAATTAAAAAATTATCACATTTCAAAAATAGTTTCTCTTTCTAAGAACTTAGACTACAAAAAAAATCAACATCTTAAACACATAACTTACATTTTCCTCCTGAAACCTGAATAGTTGTGAGAGCTCTCAAAAAATGTTGATACCCGATTATACTTTTTCGTGTTGAAATAACCCCACTCCAGGATGGTTGAGTTTCAAAGCCTTGTCATCTATAGGTGCGCACACTCAAGGAAGTTTGTGTGTGAAAAGATCTATTGCTCTTTGTAGAAGACACATCGCACGTGCCGAAAGATATTCAGCAGGACCCAGGGACCTCATCTGACAACTCTTTCATTGAGCTGGGTCGGTGGTGCGTGCCTTTCATCTCAGCCCTTTGGCGGCACTGTCACGTGAAGCTCTACAAGGTGGGGACCAGCCTGGTCTACCTAGCAAGTTCCAGGCCAGCCAGAGCTGCATAGCAAAATGCTGTCTCGAAATAAACAGATTTTAAGAGCTACAAAACTACCCATCCATCCATCCATCCATCCAAACAACAGCATCTAGCATGTTTTTAGTATCCTCAAAAATTACATTACAAGATCCCTGTAGCTTTAATGGGAAAAAAAATTCAAAGAAGTCCTGCTTGTTTAGTTACTTTTCTATTGCTGTGACAAAACACTATGGCCCGGAGCAACTTACAGAAGGAAGAGCTTATTGTGGCTCATGGTTCCAGAGGGATAAGAATCCACCATAGAAGGAAGGCATGGCAGCAGGGGAGAGAAACATGCACACGTTGGAAGGAACAGGAAGCTGAGAGAATGAACACGCCCCAACCACAAGCACAAAGCAGAGACAGTGTATTAGGAGTGGCAGGAGGCTTTAAACTCTAAAAGCCTATCCCCGGTGACTTCCTTCCTTCAGCAAGGCCATGCCTCTTCAACCTCTTCAAACAGTGCCACTAACTGGGGACCAAGTATTCAAATACTTGAGCCTCTGGGGGCGGGCTCTTTCACTTAAACCAACGCACTATAATTTACTGTTTCTATTATCAGACAACAGTCCATCGTTATCTCTGTCTGCTATATTCTAAATTCGACCTCCATCCCAGTTCTCATCCCCAAGGGTACGGCACTGAGTTAGGTCATGGAACTGGAGACCAGAGGCGTGGGATCAGTTCCTAGATAAAAGAGGCCCCATGGGGCTCTCTCGCCCCTTGTAGCACCTGAACAGAGTGAGTGGGTGACATCTGTGAACCAGGAATGGACCTCATTAGACACCAGGCCTATTGTGCCTTAGACTTCCATGAGATACACACTTCCTGTTATTTTTAAGCTACTCAGCCTATCATTTGTTATCACAGCACAAATGGACAAATATGCCATTTAAAGCTAAAACTAAGCCAGCGACGGTAGCTTGAAATAATTCCGCTGGACCAAACAAGACCTCCCCTCTAAAGTCTAGACAATGGCTTCTGGTAGATCATGTGACTCCAGTGTTCACCACACTGTCAGTATGGTTCCTGATGGTGATTCAGGTATTGCTCTTCCTACTGGCAAAGACACGGGCCCACCTTTCTGGGTGAATAAGACAGTTTGTGGAGAGGTTGTCCGCTTCCTCCCTCTGTTCCCTTCGTCACCGAGCATACACACAGAACAGGTTACACAAGACATAGCAGAATCTACAGGGGCAATGCTGAGCAGGCCGGACAGAGCCCATGGCATTCAGGAGACGGAGATGCCAATGGAACCATCATGATACACAGGCAGAGATCTGAGCAGAACAAATATTCCTATGTGTGTGTATTTAGGATATGGCAAAGAGGGAGGCTGCTGTGGGGGACAGTCCAGCACAAAGAAATGTGGAACTGAGCTGACCCTTGAGAGGCGAGCAGGTACCAAGGACTGAAGAGAAGCATTCTGAGGAATGCCGGGGAGTATGTGTAAAATGATGGGAAAGTACGAGTATGTAAGGTGGCCAGAGAATAGCAAGTGGCTTCCTGTGGCCTGAGTTCTTGCTGCAGCATTGGAACAAAATAATCATTGGATATAACATAATACATATGGAATGTGACCAGTAAGTTAGCCCGATTTTCTGAATTTCAACAAAGCAGTGAGATGCTGGATGAAGAAAGAAAAGGCAACACCAACTTTGCCCACCAGCGTGCGGGGATCCTGCCGATGCCCCATCCCTGCCTAACTGCTGTGAGATTGTTTCTCCTAATGAGGTTCATTCTGGGGGTAACTTGTCTCAGCTTCCTTTGACCGGGGCTGCCCAACTCTGTCTTTGTTATCACAGCCATAATGATGAAAGTGGGTGGGTATGGAAAGCTTCTACCTTCCATGACTAGGTGCTGGGTTGGTTACGGGATTTACTTCAAAGGAAGTCTACAACAGGGCGGGGTGGTGCTTCTTTGACTCCTTTCAGGATGTTACATAGGTGTGATGGATGCCTGGTGACCAGCGGTGATCTGCCCTGTGTGGATAAGGTTCCAGAAACCAGGCAAGTCTCTTATAACAGAAGCCAAGAGAAGGGGAGGGACCTTTAAATCATGCCAGAGTATATGCTATATTTGTTCATTAGTCACAATTTTATTGTTGTTGTTTTTGTTTTTTAAGATTTATTTTACATGTATGACTATTTTGTCGGCATTTACATGGGTACACCACATAAATGCCTGGTACCATTGGAAGTCAGGAGAGAACATTGGATCCCCTGGAACTGGAGTTACAGTGATACTGAAAATTGAACCTAAGTCTTCTGCAAGAGCAACAAGGGCTCTAAACCATGGAGCCATCTCTCCAGCTCTTATTCACAAGCTTTTGCATAGGATCTACTCTAGGCTGTGTGGAGTAACAAGATCCAAATTTAGCAATCCTTAACCATCACCATTCTGTATGCATTTGATCTCAGGCTCTTGGAGGGCTGGTTACCTATGATCTAATATCCCTGTGGGTCTCTGTGTTTTGGCTCATTTAGGGAGCTAGTAAAGAACTGGCACCCACGTGATGTTTTGGAGAGGCTCCTCTACCTGGAAGCGCCAGGCCTACTTCACATGTCAAATCCATTGTAGAGTGGAGGAAGGGGCGGCTGAGCCACGCGAGGGCTCCTCAGTGGGTGGAGAAGTCTGTCTGGCTCATTGTCTTTCCTGCTCACACACATTCAAATGTTCACAGGCTCGTGGGCCATAAATAGCTCCTGGGGGAGTAGGAGATTACATCATATCCTCTAAGGGCCCTGTTACCTGAAGTCATCTCTCCAGATAAGTCCACCGCTGAATGCACAGCTGCTAGGCACAGACGTACTTCCCAGAATGGCTGGTCACTTAGGGGGCATTATTTAAGCATACCTCCAAGTGTATATGTAGACACATTACCCTCTGGTGCTGTCAAATGTGACCGTATTTGGAAGTGGAGTGATGAGAGATACAATCAGCTAAGATGAGGTTACAATGTAGAAGGGTATGTCTCTAATCCACGTGTCTGGCACCCTTATGAAAAGGAGAAATGTAGATATAGACACATGCCATGAGAATAGCATGCAATCCAGAACGCTGCAGCTACAAGCCTGGAAACTTCTGGAAGTTAGGAGAGAAGGCTGGGGTATATCCTTCCCTAACAGCTTCAGAGGGAGCTTGACATTGCTGACATGGCGATCTCTGACTCCTGGCTTCTCAAACGGTGAGCCAATTTCTGCCGTTTAGCCACTTACATTGAGGTGTTTGACTTCGCAGCCCTGGTGATCTATTTTGGTAATATGATGTCATTTTCCTGTGAAGGGATGGCCTGGAAGATAGTTATGATGCAATGACAGCAATGGAATTCAAACTCTCTCTTCATCGGCTATGGCTGCCCATTTAAACTTCACGATTCCCATGGCAAGCTAAAAAATGGAAAGAGCATGCTCCAGTGTCCCAGGCTATGCCTCTTCCAGAACGGACCACTGTGCCAACCTGTTTATCTGCTTTCTCTGATAGCTTGCAGGCAACCCAGGCATACTCCCAAGCATCACTGAGCATGTCAGCATATTGAGCCCTATTCTGCATGCCCAGGTAGGTCAAAGGGTTTTAGGCATCTTGTTGAATTTGTTCAATGATTCTTTGGTAGTGCAGGTTGCCTGGAAAATTTCAAACCCTTCCCAAACCCTTTCACTTCCAGAAAGCTGCATCTACACTTATTCTGCCTTAGGCATATGCCTTTTCTGAATTCTCTCTACATCCATGTCAACATTCCAAAAATACACTTCCTTTGATAGTTCACACATGAGCCCACGGCTGGAGAAGGGAGAACCAAGAAGCAATTGTGATTAAAAAGCTCTACACAGATTTCTCTGAAAATATTATCTGGCCTTCTTTGGGGTAGTGTGACCATGAGAAATGGCCTTGAGAAAGTGGCACAAATGACATAGATTGCAGTGTGTGACATTCCTTCATACCCATTCCCTCTTTCTTTCTTAAGATTCCACCTATTAGCCGGGCAGTGGTGGCACATACCTTTAATCCCAGCACTCAGGAGGCAGAGGCAGGCGGATTTCTGTGAGTTCGAGACCAGCCTGGTCTACAAGAACTAGTTCCAGGACAGGCTCCAAAGCTACAGAGAAACCCTGTCTTGAAAACCAAAACCAAACAAACAAACAAAAAAGATTCCATCTGTATAATAAGTTTCCAATGCTTTGCCTGATATATATTAGAGGCACCAAATAGATCTGAAAGACAGTTACCAGTATGCAGAAACATGAAGAGAACAGAGTAAAACTCCTAGAGTTCCATGGGTGGGAATTGCAGTCTGGCTCAGTGAAACCACATGGAGAAAGTCAAGGTCGGCTCTTCGAAGGCGACAGCCATATTGCATTTTGAAAAACACACAGGAACTGCTATATGAAACCAGGAAGAAAATAGCTCTAGATAGAGGATGGAGATTATGTGGAGGCATGTGGAGTCACAGAAGGGGACGTGCCACATTTAAGGAAGCACAAACATGGTGTAAGGAGGGAAGGAAGCGGGTAAGTAGAGGGCCCCTCTGCCCAAGATGTCTCTCAAAGGCCATGGAGATTCTGCAGGGTTAAACGGGGCCAAGTTGCCATTTAAAAGGCGGCTGAGCTCACGGGGAGGAGGAAGGATGGGAAGTCAGGAATGTTGCTAGGATGTATTGAGCTAGCGTGAGGCGTGGCCCAGGATAGGGCACTGAGGACAGTAAAGAAGCAGGAGAGGGGCACACTAGTCACACCAGGGATAGGGAGGGTTGAAGGCATGTTCGGGGGAGCAGGCTGTGTGTGTCTGTCTTGGTTGAGACATGGAGATAAGGGATACTAAAGAAATAGCAGGACCAACTTTTCTTTTGTCTCTTCTCATTCCTCCCCTCCTCTTCCCTGTTCTCTCCCTGCCTCTATTCTTCCTTTTATGCATGTGTTTGCTCACATATTTGCACAAGAATGAACACATGTAAGCTCATGAGTGTGCATGCTTGCCTGTGTGTGTACCTAAGGTCAATGTCAGGTGTTTTCCTCAATCACTTCTCCACTTCCTTTCCTGAGGCACTTTTACATTGAACCCAGAGCCCATCGGTTCAGGCTGGCCATCTATCTCCAGCGACCGGCTTGTCTCTGCTTCCCCAGCAGTGGGCTTTTGGGTGTGCACCATGCCCGTACTTTTACATGTGTGCTGGGGATCTGAACTCTACACACACTCTACTAACTGAGACATCTCTTCAGACCCAGTACAGCTCCTCTCTAACTCAGCGCTTTTACTTCCTGTTGTGCCTCCAGGACAGAGTTAAGAATCGTCCAGTCGAGGCTGCAGCTATTCCATTACTGCCTGTACCCTGCAGGGACCCAATTCATTCTAGCTGATGTGGCGACAGAGACACACAAAAATAACTTTTCCCATCTGACAACATATCAACATTTTCTGATTCCAGGTTTGGCTCACTCGTCTGCTGCTGTGAGAGAGGAGAAGAAATAGCTTGTAACTTATTCAAGGAATAAGATACGTGCAAGCATTTTTCTGATAATGTGCTAATCTCAAACACATTTTCTGTCCTGATACAGGGCTGTGGGGCATCCATCTGATTAATGCCACCAATCACTCCAGTGTCTCTAGAGGGGTTAGTGCCTCTGTCCTCTTCTTCACCTTCGAGACCATGGATCCCCAACAAGATAAAGAACTCCTAAGCAGTGAGACAGATGCCTGGGGTCCTGGAAATCCAAGGGGGTACTCCTTACCCACAACACACGTTTCCAGGCACTAGATCAGCAGCCTGCAGTACTACAATCTGTGAAGGAGGCACAATTCAGAAATCCATGCAAAACTAATTGAGGGCAGGTTGCTCTACCAGGTCCCATCAATCACTCAGCGCTGCCATTCTGCCCCCAGTGCGATGACAGCATGTCAGCTGCTTCCAACGCTATCTACATCGAGGTCTGCACACTGCACTTGCTGCTATTTGGAGATGGCTAGATAGTGGTGACAGCCCGTTAACCATGAAAAATGGGAGCTCGGGACTGGAGGGGGCTGAGCACATCTGAATGTACTTGCAAAGGCACAAGACTGTTAACACAGTTGTGTTGAGAACTTGAACATTTCCTCACAGATCAGACGGAGTTGTCAACCTCAGAACTTTTACATAAGAGAGAGAAGGAAGGCTGGGATGCAGGGTTGGTAGAGTGTTCGCCTAGCGGGCAGGCTTCTTGAAGCATTTGGGTTCAAACCCCAGCACCACATAAACCTGACAAAGTAGCATATGCAGGATGTGGAGGCAGGAGGATAATAAGTTCAAAATCATCCTGGGTCACATGGGGAGCATGAGACCCTGTGTCCCAAACAACAAAGAGCACAAGAATTGTGCATAGCTAAGAGCCACCCTACCTGCTGTATTATGAAAAACAGCAAGTGTAACAAGACATTCGTTGGACCAGATGGCACAGTTCTAGGTCCTTCTGCATTTAATTCTTTTCTCCACATGAAATATCTAGTTCAGCTTATTGGAAATTCTCTACTAAAGATCTTTCTTCCATGCTGATGTTCACAGCAATATTAGTAACTACAACTTACTGACTTTTGTGTGTATACTTTGTATATCATGAATACCCAGTGCAATATTAGATTTTAGCTACAAGAAGCCCAGTAAGAACTACTTTTGGCATCTGGATGAGTAAATTCAGTCAACAAGGAAAACAAGCATGTTGCCTTACAAGATCCCAAAAGAAGAAGAATTGAGATGTGAACTCAGGGTCCTCTGTTCCCCAAGTCCATGAACATGATTAGTAAGCAACAATAATGGTCTTCATGGCGGGCAATACCTAAAGCCTACTCTGCCCTGGGCACATGAAGATCCAGAAGGGCTGGACATAGCCTCAATCACTAGGAGAGTCTCATAAACATAAGGGTCTTGATAGGATTCTGGCTCTTGCAGGCCCGGGAAGCATGCATAGTGCATGGCTACCAAAATGTATGTGTCTACCTTCTTGCCAGGATCTCTGTTCCTAAAATACAGAACAGTGCTGAGAATATTTCTTTATCTAAAAATGCACGAAGGACTGAGGCTCTCCCTTCAGTAAAGCGATTGCCTTACAAGCATGAGGACATGAGTTTGCTGGATACCCAGAATCCAGGAAAAAGCCAGTCATGGTGACGCACACTTTTAACTCGATCAGTCACAGGATGGATGGAGGATAAAGGTAGATAACCTTGGAGTTTCCTCATCAGCTAGCCTAGCCACCTTGGCAAATTCCAGGCCAATGAGAAAGCTCACCTCAAACAAAAGGTGGAAGGGATGTGAAAAATGAACACCAAGGCTGTCTACATACACACACCATGTGCTAACATGCATTTGTACCCAAACATAACACACACATGCACACAAACACACACATGCTTGAACAGTACTTACTAAAGTCTGTCTACCTCCATACAGATCTGTGAAGGCCATGGAGGAATGTGCTTTGCAAGGAAGTATGGAGGAAGAGATGCTAGTTCAAATGAAAGATGTTAAATCCAGCTGATATGCATATATTTTTCTTTTGACTTTCGAGACAGGGTTTCTCTGTAGTTTTTGGTGCCTGTCCTGGAACTAGCTCTTGTAGACCAGGCTGGCCTTGAACTCACGGAGATCCACCTGCCTCTGCCTCCCAAATGCTGGGATTAAAGGCGTGTGCCACCACCGCCAGCCCGGCTGATACATATATTAAAGGAACTGTTAGTCATCATAGTTGGGAACTTCACTACTGATTTTTTTTGCTCAGCCTATTATAGACCATATCAAAGAGGTGGCAGAATTTGATGGCAATCAAAAAAGCTGACTTTTGGAGAGGTTTGTGGGTTCTAATAACAGTCTAACTAGTAGACTGCTTCACGACTGTCAGTAGCTCATTTTGCCATTCTCTGCCACTACTTAAGAGTTAAAACCTCTTTTAAAAATTGTGTGTGTGTGTGTGTGTGTATGTGTATGAGTATGTGTGTGTCTGGCACATGAGTGTGGGTGGCTATAGAGGCCAAAAGGGGGCACCAATCCCCTAGAACTGGAGTGATAGGTGGTTGTGAGCTTCTTGACATGGGTTCTAGAAACTAAATTTAGGTCTTCTGGAAGAACTGCAGGTGCTCTTAACTGTTATGCTGCTATCCTTCCAGCCCCATGGGTTAAAGTTTCAAGCCCAGGGTCATTTGCATCCTAAAGCATCTGCATCTCCTTCATAGAGAGGGTTACAAAGGCAAACGAAATGATGCTACATATTCCACTTAGCTCTGCGTGCCTGATTGGACTCAGTATATCCTCATGACTGTCTTTGCATAGGACAGAGATTTTTCTATCCCACTTCGACACTGTCCGTTTACTAAACTACCCTTGCATCCTTCTCTTTTCCTGTCTACATGACAAAGACAACAGCAAACATACAGACCAGACGACTTCCACATAAAACAGCTCCAGCAGCAACCGATAAGCCAGCTAGCTGTAAATGGCAGGCGCTGTGTCCTCGGCATTTACATAGACCCGCTTCCCAATTTCCTTTGACTTCCTTCTACTTTGAGAGCCCTTAATTTTCTTGTCTCTATTAGCTTGGTGAAACTCCCGCATGAATGGAGGAGAGGCAGCAGCAGTCTGGGTTTCTGAGCTTGTCTGAAATCCTTTCACAACAGTAAAGACACCTCAGATAACGAGCAAGTGTGTCACACACCTTCTGTTCATTTTTTTTTATCAGGAGAAACGAGAAGCGAAAGGGCCACGAGAAAGCGGTCAATGGGAAACGTCAACTGAACACTCTCAAGCCTGTACTCGGCACTTGGGTACTGCTGGCTGTGCTTGAAATAAGTGCGATGAGTCACGGGGCTCACGGGTCGGAGGTGGGTTCATACCGCTGCCACAAACCGTGCTAGCCGTTCCTTCCCGACGCACAGGTGTCGGTTGTAGTTGCAAGGCTCACACAGACTTGGTACTGAAGACTGAACACGCTCACCTGAAAACTCTCCCATCCTCGCTGCACTACAGCGACACTTCCCCCCCCCATTCATTTGCCAAAGATAGATTTCCTTGCTGCAAGATATGCATACAGATTAACCTGCTAGCTTTTTACAGACGAGGATGGCGAGGCTTGTTCAAGGTGATGTAAAGTGTGTGAGCGCCTGGTGGGGGCTTCCAGGCCTTCTATTAGTACTTGGTCTCAGTCCATACTACCTATACCCAGCACTCTTGAGTGCCCTGACCCACAGCCACAAGCTTGTCACACTGTCCAAGGGCTTCTGGCAATGGTAGATCTTCCCTCTGGAATCTGGTGGTCTCATCACTGTCTTCAATATCTGTTGCCCAGTCTCCTTCCTGACCAGTTCGTTATCCATCATGCTCTGGAGTTTAGACTCAGAAAGCTGAGACCTCTGTCTTTAACTTCCTGTTTAGTGTAGTTTATACTACTTCATTCTTGCTGTATGTGTGCACACGAGAGAGAGGGGGGAGGGGAAGGAAGGAGAGACAGGAGAGGAAAGGGGAGGGAGGAAGATACTGAGGGAGAGGGTGGGAGGAACAGAGAGGGAGAAGGAGGGAGGGAGAGAGAGTTTCTCTTATAGACTGAGTTGCCATTCAGATGACAGGAAGTTAGAAATATAATAATAACATAAAACCCCTAACTGACCATCTCTCTGAAGCAGATGTGCCCAGGTCTTCTACCCAGCACAGAACTTAGCCAGATAGTTAGACCTCTGGGACATGTCCTAGCTCCATGAGCAAGTTAACCCTCTGCCTCCTCACATGCCTGCATCATCCACGATAATGGAGATTGTTTATTATTGAAAAGACGGATGGTAGACTCAAGGAACAAAAGTTCTGTCTCTCTGTCTCAGAAACACACACATATGCACACACATACACACACACACACACACACCACACAGACAGAGCAACAATGGCGTGTTGGAAAGTACCCCAGATAGGAAGCTATAGTTATAGTTTGATATGAATGTCCCCAAAGACTCATGTGTTGAATGTTGATATGAATGGTCCCTACTACAGGACACTATTATAGGTGGTAGAACCTTTCCAAGACAGGACCTAGAAACAGGAAGTCAGATTACTGAGGCATGCCCTTGAGGGGGGAATTGAGATTCCAGGTCTTTCCTGTCTATTAGCTCCCAACTATCTTGAGATGCTCAGGTCTCCTCCTACCATCAAGGGCTGTACTGCTCAGGCCCAAAACAAGAGGACCAGTTGGCCATGGACTGAAGTCACAAGCCAACCAAACCTTTCCTTCTGCCACACTGACTGTCTCGGGTATTTTTTCAAAGTCACAGAAAACTGACCCACAAAGAGGGATAGTTCTGACCTCTGTCCCATAACCGCATCCCAGAGACAGCAAGCACGTTGCCTCAGATCAATGGTTGGCCCCTCCCTTCCAACAGAAATTAGGGGGAAAATAATTATTACACAGGTCTTTTGAAAATAAGCAAACACTACGCATCTAGATCAAAGCTATTAGTTACAGATTCCAATTTTTCTTTAGAAGGAGATGCTTCTCTGTGGAGCACACCAGGCCAGGGCTCTGTGCCAGTCAGATGGTGGGAATGTTTTCCGCTATTCTTGGGCAAGGCCATGCAGCACAATCACCAGGCACTTTTTAGGAAACACATATTCCCACATAGCACCAAGTTCCGAGGGAATTTGTATTTTCTGGGTCAGGGCATAGTAAATGGTATCTAAAAACCAAACAACCAACCATGCCTCCAGGGGATCCCATTCAATTAGGTTTGGGAATTGCTCTTTAAAAAGAACACGGTTCTCCATAATAGAAGAAATCTAAGGGTAAGTATGATTTGTGAGACTAGGATCCATTTTTGCTACAGCCTTTCAAACTCAGTGAAGGTTTGCCAGAACCTTCACTGGCAAAGGGGAGAGTTTTTCAGGAAGCGAGTTAGCACTGGAGGACACTGGAAGGTTCAGGGCATTGATTGTGTCCCGTGTGACAGGCTTACAGCAGACGTGGTCTGTGGCGGGGATGACTGAACCCCTCCCTGTTCCCAGGGTTGGTGACTGCTCTGTAATGTTTACAGTAGGAGGAGATAGATGGAAGGGAGAGTAGAAGACTATCTATCCTAAAGGAGAACCAGACTTATTCCCAGAGGAGACCAAGAGCACGCAGGGAAGAGGCCTTGGATGGTGGTAGAAATGGTACTAGCTAGTAATCACCAACGGCATTGTTGCTTTCTTCCCAAATGGGCTATTCACTATCGGGGACATTTCAGTATGGCCCGTAGAGAAGCGGCATGTTGGGAGAGCCGCCACCAACCAAGGAGGAACATGCTCTCCCCCCCGCCCCCCCCCCCGCCCCGCAAGGCCCACGGACCCTGAAGCAGACAAGTCCTTCCCATCCTGTGGATCTGAGCTGGAACCCAGACCGGTAAACCAGATGAGCCTTCCTGTCCTCCAGCCCGAGCTTGATAGCAGCTGTAAACCGAGTAACTTCCCACTCATAGTTCATTTTTAAACTGGCCTAATTTTCCCTTCTCCTTGGAAGAAGGACCCCGTGTCTGCCATGGTATTAATAATGGTCATTTTTAGCTTACTGGTTGAGCAGGCCATTTTCAACCCACTCACTATCTCTAAAGTCATAAGTTAATGGTTTCCACAGTGTGGTCTTGGACCAGCAGTCTGTGAGCTAACATGGAAACTGGCTATGAATCCAGATTCTCAGCACTCATTCCAGGCCTGATAAAGACACTTGGGCATGGAGCCCAGTAGTCTGCATTAGCAGGTCCCCTGGTGATGCTGATATGCTATGCTATGATGTCCCACAGTGCCGGGAGGATGTTCTGGTTTGCATTCTCTTGCTGTGATAAGCAAGACCAAAAGCAACTTAGGGTGGAAAAGGGTTTGCCATCATCTCACTGGTTAAAGTTCATCAAGGAAGCCAGGGCTGGAGTGCAAGGAAGAAACATGGAGACAGCAATTGAAGAAATGGCCAGGGATGGCGCTGTCTACAGTCGGCTGGGCCCTCACACACCAATTACTAATAAGAAAAAAATCCCCACAGTCTCGATTACAGGCCAATTTTATGGAGGCATTTTCTCAATTAAGGTCCTCTTTCCAAATGACCCTAGCCAGTGTCAAGCTGACAAAAACCTCCTAGCTCTGATGCTAGGATGTTGTCCCATAAAGTTACCACTCACCAGAATCTTCAAAATCTGAGCTAGCCGGGTGTCTGGGCTTTCATTTTAAATAAGATGTGATGAAATTTTTTTATCTGAAGATATTTATTCCTGATCCACAATATATGACCAGAATGGGCTTAAGACACTGCTAAAAATGCCACTATTTGGATTGTTTAGGTGAGTGGACTCTAAAACAGGCCTTAAAAACACCTTTAGCCGAGTGGTGGTGGGGCACACATGTAATCCCAGCACTGTACTTGGGAGGCAGAGGCAGGCAGATCTTTGTGAGTTCAAGGCCAGTGTGGTCTACAAATCAAGTTCAAGGACAGCAAAGACTGTTACACAGAGAGACCCTGTCTCAAAAAAACGTAACAACAACAACAGCCCACCTTTAACCAAGTGTCATATTTTTAATGTGGGAGTCTAACAGGGAACCATTCCTTTCTTGTAATTCAGTCTGCCTTCCTCAACTTTTAACCTCTGTTTGGCCCCAATATCGTGGGCTAATAAGTCTCTGTGGTCTTAGACATTTATTTCTTTGACTTAAACCAATTCTGAAATATTGTTTTGTTTGGCTTTCGGGCCCTTTGACAATTTTGATTATCAAGATTGCCTGAAACTTGATTTTGGTCTGGGTTCCCAAATAGGTTTCTGAAACTCTCTATTCCTGAAACGAGGCTGCCAGTCAGACACCAGACAGCCGATGGATCATTTGTGATTATGGAAGTGGCCACAGGCCATGTACAGGTCTCTCTCCCAGCATCTGAATCCCTAATTGTCTACTTTGGCAATCCTTTGTTCCTCATTTTCTCTTGGGCCTTTCAGAAAGAAAGAAAATAAAACCTTTTCTTTTAAAAAGCATTTTATCAAGTCCTCTAATGACCAATGAAGACATCGAATGAGCCTACGAAAATCAGCTTTATCTACAGCTTCGCCATCTTCGCAGAGATGAAACAAAGCCCCTGAAAGTTAGCTCCACACATTTTTCAGTAATCATTTCTTCATCCAAAGAAATACAGGGGAGAATGTGAAACCTCAAGAGTGTAGCTCATCCAAAATCCACAGAATAAAAGACCATTCAGGACGGCCTTTCCCACGCTGGCTCTCAGGGGTGGTCCTGGGGTTGCTGATTCATGGTATGATTTTGTATGTTTATGGTGCCAAAGGGAAATAGTGGCATACTGAAGGTAGCTTGCATTGGTCTATGAGAACTGATTGTTAAATTCACAACCTGAATGCCAAATGCAGATATTACCCAAAACTAAGCTGTATAAATTTCTAACTAAATAAATTATACTACAGCTTATCAGTTCCTGATTATTTTTACTCTACTTTGCTGTTATGTATTCAGTTGAAATTAATTTGTCTAGTTGTATACACACACATACAACACATAGACAGACAGACACACACACACATTAGTATTGTCCCATTGAGAGAAGTCAATTCAGAGAAATCAACAATGTTTTATATATTTTTTATATATTTAATATTAACATATATTCATATTCTATTATAATATACATATTTAATTATATATTTATATACATAAATAGAAATATTACTATACACATAATATATATAAAACATCCCTGCTGTCCCCAAGTCAATCACTAAGCTTTTATCAGCACTCTGGAGGCATCTGTCCTAGATTTTTTTAGGGAAGAATTATAGAGTTAGTCAACTTCCCATGACCATAGTTCACATATCATTAAGCCATGCTGAACCAATCATGTCTACCTAATTGATCAATTGCTGATTCACCCACCCCATTATCTGCTACTGAAATCGGTCTGACTCAGAAATGTTGTGTGTGCTGGCAAGAATGCTGACAAAAATACTATCTCTGGAGGGAGAAAAAAAAATTACTTGGCTCGTGTGCAATCCTTCACTGGGCCCACAGAATGTGATGGATTACCTCATTCAGTTCTGGTAACTGCTGTTGAGTTTTGTTATGCTTACTCAACAGATGAAGACTGGAAGGGGAGGTGCTTTGTCCAAGGCCACGTGGCCAGAAAGCTGCCGAGTCAGGTTGAAATCTGAAGTTCAAGCCTTGTGTTCTTTAGCCTCCACCATAAGATTACTGTTTTATACAATCTGTTTTTAAAGTATTTGTTTGTTTATTTATTTATTGTTTTAAAAGACCAACATCTAAGCTCATTTTTCTCCCTCCTTTGGTCAGCAATGCAGCCAATTCTGATGTAGCCACATCTACATGTACAGAGAACAACCCAGCTATCTCTGCTCCTCTCTGGCCATGGGCAGAAATATGTCTCTACTGCTGCAACATTTTAATATATCAGACCCTAGTACTCCATCCCAGTTCCTAAGGATGCAGTAGGTATTTGGGCATATGGGGGAGAGTTAAGCACTCCACCTCAGTTCCTCAGGATGCTGTAGGTGTTTGGGCATACAGAGAAAGTTATGCATTTTGGGTCTAAGTTTTTCTGATCCAAAGAGAAACATCCAAGCTGTTGAACATAAGTTAGCAGTCACAGTGTAAAATTAAGACAGGTTTTTGATCCAAGTATTAAAGTTAGGTAGTTGTCCCTCTGTCCTGTGCCTTCCGCCTCTACAGACTGCACATCTCTAGATTCAGTCCATCACAGATTCCTCAGGAGACCTACCCTGACCTGCAAAGAATTCCTTCTTGACATTATTCCCTAATCAATACAATGTAACAACCATTTACATAGTATTGCACTGGACATGGTTGGATGTGTGGAGACCATATGCAAATACCATGTCACTTAATTAAGGGATTGTGGCTTCTATTGGTTTTAGTACACATAAGGGGCCATAGATATAACTCTAGAGAATACTGAAGGGCAAATGTAGGGATGCACACATGCAAATGTGCATGTTTGTATGTGTGTGTGATGGTATACATTCTCTATGAGGAAAAAACAAGTTGCACACACATATATCTGAATACACACACACATATGTATATACATAAGTTTGTGTTTTTTAATATATATATATTCTCCCTGAGGGGGGGAAAACAAGTTACACACATATGAAGGGGCATGTTCTATACACACATAAACACACATATACATATATGCACACACATACATCTTATGTATTTTATTTTATATACACATTTTCCATGAGGGGGAAAATAAGGCACATACATGTAGGAACATGTGTTTTCTGTTTGTGACTAGGTTGTACTTTTCCTCCTCTGGGATTCACCAGACCAAAAACAAAAACAAAAACAAAAACAGAAAAAGATGTAAAAACCTCTCATTGCCCTTTGTCAGATATGTACCCATTTTATCCCTGCAGTATGACTACAATGGTTTTATGACTTAACCCCAGGAAAAATGCAAAGAATGCGTGGCCGGACATGTGTTTTCCCAGTACAAACAGAGCGCCGCTATGACCTGCAGCACTTGGAGACGCCTTTTCAACGTGATGCATTTTTGTTGGAGGGAGAGGCGAGAGTGTGTTAGATGTTGGTTTTCTTTGGCTCAAGGAGAAGGTCCCACTGATTGAATGATGCCAGCCCCTGTGGCCAGGGATCAACTGAGAGGACAAATGGAGTGCTCCTACACAAAATGGGCTTCAGTCCCAAGACCCTAGCTGGGGTTAAGCCCATGAGACACCTTCTCAATATGCTAAGCAGAAATAACTGTAACCAGGGACAGAAAAGAAACCCATCTGTCCCCTGGTGAGGAATTTTGGGATGTGTCATGTGACTGATCTCAGAGCTGGGAAGTTCTTTTGGAGGCCCTGAAAGTAAAGTAAGCCACGTCAGTGAAGAGCTGCGGAGGAATTCCTAGAGGTCACCAGTGCCTAGCTGAGACTCTTACCTTCAGATTAAAGGATGACTTCTATCTGACCTCAGAATTCTGGTGGGTGTGCGGTGACATTTAAAGTGATACTGGGTTACTTGGACAACATGTTCTTGGGAAGAATGTTCCCTGATGTTCTATTACAATTTTACATTACCGGGTCTGATTGCCAGTCTCCATGGGGACACCTTAAAAGTATCAGGCTGCCACATTACAACTGAGCAAATACTGTCTCTGCAGTCTAAAGACAGAGTAAAGCTGGGGTGTACTTCACACACACACACACACACACACACACACACACACACACACACACCCCATTAGTTACCATTTCTGCCTCATCGTTTGGGAAGATGTGCAGAAGAGTTGGTGATGGGGCGTCACTGCAGTACCCGTTCAATGGTGTGCTTCTCACCCCAGCGGAAGTTTTGTTCTTTAAGGGAAATTTGGCCATACTTCAGTTTTGATGATCACAACAGCCCGATGCTACTGCTATCTAGCTGAAGGGTAAACATGCCCCTTTCTCTCCATCTCTCTTTGCCTTCAACAAAGAAGTATTGCTTCCAAATGTCAACGGTACTGCTTTGAGATTTTTCTGCTCTAAAGGGAGGCAGAAATCACCCAGTCCAGCAGAACATTCCAGTGACATGCAAACTGGGGGCCGGACTCCTTGGTGACAGACAGCCTCACAACTGTCCCTGTCTCCTTTTCCACAGCCTGTGCATCTGCCTCGTAACTATCCACCAGTCACTTTGCCAGGGATATGGCCCTGTGCAGATAGGTAGACAAGTGACTTCTTAAGGATACCAGCTGACCCCAAACAGGTGCAAATGTCCTTCTGTCTGTCCCCCGTCCTCCTCGGGTCTCCTTCCTGCTGTCTTCTCACTGGGCAGAGCTAGTACAAAGTATTTGTCTTCCCTTTCCCACCTTTCCTCGGAACATTCTCCCCAAGCCAGGCTTTAACCTGGCTCACGGCAGAAAGCACCTGGCCTATTAGGTGTGGGTGGCTCCAGGCCACCTCCTCTATCTGCATTCATGAGGCTCTTCTTTCCTGGCATAGATGGCCATGCCTGAACCACACAGTTACTTGCTCTTGGTTTTTAAAATGCCATTTCCATGCCATTGTCTGGCTTCATAGAAGTTCTGGGTGGGTAGCCTCCCTCCCCCTTCCCCTCTCAGCTGCATGCGTGCTGCAAGGTTGTGAGGGTCAGAGCTTGGAGCTGCGCTTACGCATGCCTTTTGCCAAGACCCCAAGGAAGACTTGGAAAGGTGTCACTGGACTTCTCTGTTCTCTCCCCAATGTGGCCACATTGAATAAATCTGCTTTTCACTATTGATTGTGCCTTTAATTGGCCTAATGAGTGTGGATGGCTGAGCCCAGCTGGTCAGGGCTGCCAGGGCCCAGGCTCTGACTCTGACCATTGTGGTAGCACATGCAGATGGACATTTCACACAAGGCTCCTGGGCCATTTGACCCTTTCCTTACAGTCCTCTTTTCTTCTCATTTTAGAACACGCATTCATTCGTCTAACATTAGTGGAGTGTCTCTTTGTCTCTTTTATACCTGATTCTGGGCTAAAGATTTTAAAAAGAATATATTTCCTTGTTCTCAGAGAGCTTAGCATCTAGAAAAGTGCAAGCTTTTATGTTGGTACTATAAATAGCTCCATGGAGACCGGCATGCAGTCCCATAGGGCAGAGAAAGTTCCAGGAAAGTCATGGGTTAGGTTTTTGGTCTTTTTTTGTTTTTATTTTTTGGTTGGTGAGTAACTCCATTCTAGAAATCTGACTTTCAAACTAAACTCTAACACTGAAAGATAGTCTTCTCACCCCAGGTGTCATTTAACAATGGTGTGGGATCGAGAAAACCACTGTGTCTAGAAGGAAAGCTGCTTCCTGAAGCTCTAAGCCACACAGGGCTTAGCTCTTCCCTCTACTGTCTTCAGCATGATTTCAGAAAGCCTAAAACTTGGTTACCACAGGACATGAAAATAACTGTTAAGTAATCAAGAAATGCATCGGTCGCTGCACAGGAAGCTTACTTCATTAACAGTGAACTTTTGTGCGCGGGCGCTGATTCTCCTTTTATTAGCCGTGTGCAACATGTCGTTCTTTGGAAGGCTATTCTCTTCCTCCCAGCTGGTGAGGATGCTGGCTGAACTCTGCTCAGCGCTTAACACTTTACATACCAGCATTAATCATCAGCTAGACTGTTTCTAGGATGCAACATTGGCGTTTCCCAAAGCCCTCGGAAGAAGAAAGAGAATCTCTGGGAGATTGGGGAGGGGTGCCCTCTATACGCTTTAGTGACCAGCCCGTTTCCTTTCTCATCCAACCCTTGATGGAGCTTTATGACCCATAGACAAGTGTACAGCAGTGGTATGGTTTTATGCTTTTTTTCCTAAGACATTTGAGAAAAATGAGAGACAACTGGCTTATAGTAATTTTCTGGTTAACGACACACACACAGTCCACAGGGCAGGAACAACAGAAGGGCCAAGGCAGAGAGTGCATCAAATACCACTTACGAGGTGCCCCACCCCCTACCCCGTGGCTCAGAATCAGACCTATGCACACCAAGGCTTGACGGGAACAATTCGGGCAGCTGTCTCCCCTTCCAAGGGAGAATCACAACTTCCACTGGCAATCTGCAGGGACTCTCATGCTGGGCTCAGAACCATTGCTGCACTGAGGCATGATGGGAAGATGAGGGCAATTTGGGGAGCACAGGAAAGAAAGGAAGCCCCGGAGCCTGGCTGAAGTTTCTCGCTAGCTGAGAGTTAAGAATTGCAGCACAGTTAACATTTATTGTGAAGACTGTCCGCATGCCAGACAACATTCCTTTTACGTGGAGATATTCCTTCGATGCTTGTGCCCTATGGTTTTTCCCAAGCAGCCTGTATGCCTATCTACTACACCACCTCTCTCCATTAGCACCATGTTGACCCTGGGCTAAAAATGGCTTCTGAAACCACTCTAGCTCTCTCCATATCGAACTGTCCTGAAATTCGCTTCTAAAGCATAGTCAAGAATCCAGGCTTCATGCAAGTGCAGGCCTCTGAAAAACCACAGGGGGCAGTGTGGAGCTGCATCCATCTCAGTCCCTGTTCCCGAGCTTCCCCCAGCACTGACATCATCATTGAGAACAGTGGATAAGGCCTCAGGGGTCCTAAACTGAATGAAATCAGGTGCGGGAGTCACTTTTGTGGCCCATGAGACATTAGTTTTCCTCTATAGAAGTGTCACAAGCCTCAATAATACTCGCTGTTCATCCAAATGTGGGAGATGGTGTTAGCCTGGTCTGAGTCCAAATTTGTATATTTAGAATTGAAAAAAAAAAGAACAAAGTCAACTCTTAAATAATGCTTTGGAGTTTGAACATCTATGGATGATACACGTGCATCCCCTGGCATCAAAGGGACATAATTTTTGCATCTCTCCTCCAATTATATTCATCTCTAGATTACTTATAACACTTAATACAGTGAAAATGCTACGAAACTTGTTGTTATATTAATTACAGAACAACAAGAAAAACAGTCTACACATGCTCAGTGTGAAGTTCTAACAGTAGCCGGCTGAATTTCTAATGTGGGGTCCACAAATATGGAACACGAGGACATGGAGGGCCCACTAGGTACACATCTATCTGTGTGCATGTGTGCCTATATCTAAACATATGTATTATATATGCATATAAACATAGGCATACACAGGCACACATATATACCACAAAAGACTGAGAACTAGCATGAACCAGACTTCTGTTGGAGTTCAGCTTTAGCAGAATAACTTAGACCTTGAGTATGCACAGTCGCCTTAACACTAGAAACAAAAACAGAAGCCCTTTGATGACGCCTCATATGACAGCTGGCCAGAGGTGCCCAGCAGAAACATCAGACTCTTGAAATTTCTGAGCAGACAGAGTTGTCAATCTCATCAAGGTAAGCACCTACCTACCTACCTACTTACACACATATGTACATACATACCTATCTATCTATCGTTTCCCCCCCAAACAGGGTCTTACAACATAGCCCAGGCTGGCCTCAAACTCAAGAGATCCACCTGCCTCAGCCTCTCTGGTACTACTATTAAAGGGATGCTGTTTGTTTATATTTTTGAGACAGAGTCTCAAGTAGTCTAGAATGGCCTTTAACTCTTGATTTTTGCCTCCACCTCCAAAGTGTTAGGATTACAGGTCTGTACCACGGCTAAGTAACTTTTATACCACAGTCATTGCAATGTCCCCTCCTCAGTGTCTCACTTTCACTGTTTCTTCTGCCTTTTCCATTCCCTAAATCCTTGCCCTAAAACAAAGACCAACCACAGGAAGTGGAGGGTCTCTAGGTCATAGAGACACATGTGAAATTTCTGGACTCTACTCACAGTTTTGGAAGCAAAGGTAACAAGAGAAAACATTTTTTTCTGTCATCCTTATAGGAAATTCTTGTGATGTTTTTTAACCTTAAATATGACAACATAGAGACACTGGGGGGAGCCCTAAACATCTAGCAATAGAAACACTACTGAACATATATATTCAAGAATCAAATACAGAAGCTATTGCTTCGGGGAATGGCAGGGTGAACTGTATCTTTTATTGGCCAGTTTGGATTCTAAGCAGCAGAGCCAAGGGGATCAAGGTGAGTGTTGCATATAGGGTAGTGGTGGCAGAGCAAAAAATAAAATCCTTAACTCGGAGCTCCTTCACTCCCAAAGGAAGCTGATTTTTCTTGGCTCTCACACATGACCTTTTCAAAATAGGACCCGGAATACGTTTCTTGGGGAGTCGTTAGAGTTTTCTTAAGCAGAAGGATTCGCGAGACAGAGTAAAGAAACAACAGACACAGAATCAAACTAAATGAACCTTGTTCAAACTGGGCACATCTGGTTCTCCCACGTCACACTAAAAAGTGCTTGGCCCCTTGGAGAGGCTCGGCCTTCCGGTATCAAAGGTACCTAGCCATGTCTGTCATGGAGTTCCTACTTAAGATTGGGGAGTTAAGCCTGCATGAGGAGACCTTGTGACATGCTGGGTCAGGGGATGTTTTGACACTCTTGGGGACTGTCATGCTCACTTTCCTGCTTCTCTTTCAAGCCTAAGCGAGCCCTTCTTTAGCGTTAGCAAATGGCCTGCTCTTTTCAAGCTGGGTCCCAGCCCAGCTCTCACACGGACAGGCAGTTTCTGCATCGCTTCCTGGCCAGGTCACTCCTCCCTCATTCTTGGCTCACCTCTCTACTGCAGGAGTCTGACTGTGGGCAGGTATCATGGTCTGAGTGTTATCTTTCTGCTTCCTGCTGCACTCGGATCTGAGGAGGTGAGAGGTCTCAATTTCACAGCGCCACTACCACAGGGTCCCCTGCCACCATGCGCCTTCTGCTGGGATGGACTTTACTCCCTGGCACTGTGAGTCACAATAAACCTTTCCTTCCGTAAGTTGTTTCTTGTCAGGCAATTGGTCATGGCAATAAGTAACGAATACCATGAGAAAACATTTAATTTTCTAGCCCGTTTGCTTCAGTTTCACCCAGTAACTCCCTTGAATCAGTTCGCTGTGCTACCATGCACCCGATGAGAGTTAAGTCCATCCCAGCGAAGGTGCATGTGTATTTTCTTATCTACTTT
The DNA here is from genome assembly GCA_004026605.1 of Ondatra zibethicus. Taxonomy (NCBI): domain Eukaryota; kingdom Metazoa; phylum Chordata; class Mammalia; order Rodentia; family Cricetidae; genus Ondatra; species Ondatra zibethicus. The sequence goes on along the minus strand of PVIU01009496.1, from coordinate 22,050 downwards.
CCATAATTATTCTCTGGTTTCAATGAAAAGGAAATCAAAGACAACGTGGCTAGAAACCTTGTCTCAATTCTCAAGCTAGTAGGCAGCTAAAGTAGAACATGAACCCAGCTGGGTCAAACTCTAACGTCCACTCAGAGTGGCACATAATAGCTGCTTAATAAAAGCTGGTAGCCATGGGTGGAGAGATGGCTCAGTAGGCAAAGCACTTGCTGTTTAAGTATGCGAACCTGAGTTCAATTCCCCAATTCTGCCACTGCAGGCCTATAAGCCCGGCATTGGGAGGAGCAGGGTGGAAAGCTTCTGGGAGCTCGCTGACCAGTTGGTTTGGCTGAAGTGCCGAGCTTGACTCAGTGAGACCTTGTCTCAACAAATAAAAGTGGAGAGCGATGGAAGAAGACATCTGATATCGACCTCTGGCCTCTATGTTCAAATGCACAGGCAAGTACACACACACACACACACACACACAGCCGAATACATAAAATGGCCGCAACAGATACACATATTCTACGCCAAATGCACAGGCAAGTACACACACACACACACACACACACACACACACATACCACACAGCCGAATACATAAAATGGCCGCAACAGATACACATATTCTACGCTTTAGTCAGCTAGATGAGCTCACAATGAGCCTGATTCTTCAACTGATTAAACATCCCTCAGCCATTTCATATAATGGAAAAGGTCATTATAATCAATCGGGATCAATATTTGCTGCTAAGGAATAAATGACTCTCACTTGCTTTGACATTTTTCCAAGTCGAGCACAGCTCTGCTCTTGTGTTTAGTGATCTGTGCAGGAAGGCGCCCTGTTAACAGAAGGGTGGATTTGTCCCGTCTGGAGAAAGCACAGCAACAATAAAAGGAATGTTTTGTTTGTTTGTTTTAAAGAAAAGTCATTATTGGGATAGGCATCTGGTTTTTCAGTCTTAATATAAGTTTGTCTGCTGGTTTATAATTTAACAGTGAGAGTTATATAAAGTCATGCAATTTGAAAAGTTGGTGTATCTACTTCTACGATGATCTTAAGAAAAATGTAAAAGCTCTCAAGTGTGCCGAGTCCAGCCTCCTTTCTGCTCCTTCACTTCACATATGCTGTTGCTCTGTTTTTATTATTTTTTTTAAATACAAGTATGAAGTTTTGCCAAAGTTTCCTGAACTTCTGCTCCCCCTGCTGGCCACTCCTGGAAGCTGCCTGAGCTGACAAGATGCTGGATGTTCAAGTTACAGCAAGGGACAGCTTTATGCCGGTTGTAAAGCTTACTGTTAGCACATAAACACAAACGCTTCAAGGCTGGGATGGGACTCGGCAATGGTGCTTGGTTTCCAAATATGGGAGTCACTGCTGAAAGCATATGATGAATCATGGATGTGGGTGGCTGAGAGGACCCAGGGCCAGCCTTTGCCCTAGTATCTCACTTTCTGTGACCCTGGGCAAGTTGTAACCGTCACTGGCCCGGCGTTGCCCTTATGGTTACCTCCAAATTTGAAATACTCTGACTCTGCCATGAACTTAATTGACATCTCTTCCCTGAAGGGACTTATAATCTACTTGGTGATAATATACAAGCCACCATGAGCCAATTAGAGAAGCCACGCGCTGAAAGCCTTCAGGAAAGAGGAACCTGACGTGACCTGTGGAGAGGTGAGCAGGAGGGAAGGAACATTCTTCCTGATGCCTGCAATGGGAGAGCTGAACAATACTTACCTCATCGGCTGTGGTGCACTTTTCCTCATGGTTCAATATTTTAGAGAATATAATTTTTACCAGCGAGCTACCTAAATATGTATGAGGATGGACTCTGATTTCCTTCTGGTTTTGTTTTGTCTTCTTGAGACCGGGTTTCTCTGTGTAGCCCTGGTTATCCTGGAACTCGCTCTATAGACCAGGTTGGCCTCATACTCAGAGATCCACCTGCCTTTGCCCCCCAAGTGCTGGGATTAAAGGTGTGCACCACCACACCCAGTGCTGGGATTAAAGGTGTGCACCACCACACCCAAGTGCTGGGATTAAAGGTGTGCACCACCACATCCAGTGCTGGGATTAAAGGTGTGCACCACCACACCCAAGTGCTGGGATTAAAGGTGTGTGCCACCACACCCAGTGCTGGGATTAAAGGTGTGCACCACCACACCCAGCTTCTGGTTTATGTTTTACCTTCTTACTTTGTGTGGTATTAAGAGGCCCCAAATCCAAAGATGTTAAACATCGTAAATAGGTCCTTTACTGAATTGTTCTTTATTATTATTTTCTAAACTTTTCAGTGTTCAAATCATGAATCTTTAGTGAACAGCAAGTTCATTAAAGTCCGATATGTTCAGGTCCTGATTTGAACGAAGTCTCTTATCTGTACCAAAGTGTGTCATTCAAATGAGCATGACTACTGTTAAAAATGGGAAGTATTGAGAAAGAAGAAGCTAAAAGGATGTTGGGTGAGATTAGCTATCAATCTATGCTCTTACAGGAAATGACATATTACATCATCAATAACAACATACAACTCATTTCCAGGTATTACTGACTGTAGTGGTCATCTGTCATACTTATTGACAGCACAATATTGATATTGAAGTAAATTCAGTGATTTTAATAAGTTAGTAAGTACTGCATGCAACAATTGGAAACTCAAGTGCCTTATTACTAGGCAGTACTCAATGGAAGCCTTTGGTGATGCCGCTCCAGTTTAAAAAGAGTTTACACAGATTTGTGGCAATTATTTTCTGGATTCTTCTATGTACCTTCTTGAGGGCAAAGAACAATATTGCAGGTTAAAGTAGGATTTAAGATATTTAAGAATGGGCAAGGCCAGAAGAGAATGAGAAGAGAATTCAAGACCCTTGCCGATGCTTAAGGAGAATACAATCCTGCTGATAACTAACTGGGTAAGAGAGGCAAGTCTCTGCAATGAGCAAGCTGCTGGCTTCGTGTATATGGAGGGGACCAAGTTTCCGGTCATTCAAAGCCCTGTTGAGATATAGCTCAGGCCTTTCCACAGCAGCAAATGACCTGAGGTGACACTGCCATTTTCCCCATTGTGTTTAAGTCGTCACACAGGTCCTTTAGTAGACCGTTGGTTCTTGAGGTTGACTTAAAGGCATTAAATAATTCCTTCGTTTCCAGATATCTTGCTCACACAAAACACCGAAGATAGATTAGTTGGATACAGGACTAAATTGTGAAATAGGGTTTGGCTGTATCAGGGAAGTAAAATGAATCTTGTAGGGCAATCCTGAGATTAGTACGATTAATCTGTAATTAGATTAATATAAATATAGATCCCAAGGCTAGGGAAATGAATCAACTGGCAAAGTTCTCACTGTGCAAGGATGAGGACCAGAGTTCAAATTCTCAAATCACACGCAGAAGCCATCAGACACAGCAGCCTGCCTGCAGTCCCAGCTGCGCTGGCAATGGAGACAGGGTACCCTTGGACCAAGCTAGGTACCCAGATTAGCCAAACACTGATCTTTGTGCTCAGTGAGACCATGCTTCAGTAAATAAGATGGAAAGTGATCAAGAAAGATACCTGATGTTAACCTTGAGCCTAGACACACACACACACACAGAAAGAGAGAGAGAGATACACAGAGAGACAGACAGATACAGACACATATACACACACATGCTCATGAGTCTACACAATGCAGACATGCATATACACATACATAAAAGTAAGACCTTTTTTAAAAAAAACGTTGATCCTTTGAATTGTACACTATAAGAATATGAGCTTCATTAATAGCAGAGACTCTTGCAGGGGCATCAAGCCTTTTGACATTATGACACAGTGCTGTGCTCCACACATGTACTGGGTCACCTTTATAGAAATCCTGATCCACAAGCTTGACATGCCTGAAACCTTCCTTTACCAGGTGTGTTCTCAGGCACCCAGCTCTTGGCAAACATACCCAAATTCAAAAGTAGGAAATTGAACTAGAAATGAGTGTAGTCTTGACAGTGAGTCTATTAAGATTAATTAATCCACTGCTTTAGGCTGCTTGGGGATAACTGCTGGCAACCTTTGCTGTCTTATCTCAGATGCCCACGCAGCTAGGAGGCACAACCTTTTTTTTTTTCTTTTTAACTCAGAATTATCCTAAAAGAAAACATAGCAAAAATCCCCCAAAGAGCTAAACTAACTTCGAATGTCTGTGCACTTCTGTCTATGGTAACATTCTCCACCTTGCAGAAATGTCACTCCCAGGGTCCTTCACCTAAACAAACAACCAAAACCAGCAGCTACAACAACAAACAAAACAAAACAAACAAACCAGACCTCAGTGGTGCCGACTTCGGCCCCATCTCTCAAGGCCCTATTTAAATCTCTAAGAAATCTATACCTTAGGAAATCTGATGGATGTGTAAAACCTAAATGCAGCTCAATACCATCAAAACGGAAGCCCTTGACACATAAAGCTTAGACCTTCAATTTGTCCCCTCGCCCCACACATATACAGGGTAATAAATCCCCAAATTTCCCAAAAGTCACAAGCTTGGCAATGGAACATAACATCCCTCGAGTGACAGTCCAGTGAGAGTGTGTGCCTCAGCCACTCTGTGAGACCTGGATTCTCTGCTGGGAGCTAAAGGCATCATGAAAGTGGATGATAGCAGAACTCAGAGGAGAACACACTCCCTGGAGAGCTGGTGACACTCGGGTACCAGCAACCAGGTGTTGAGAGGCACCAAGCCAGACATTCTGGCTTTGAGACGCTGCTCTGGGGAGTGTCAGTAGGGAAGTCCTGTGGCTCTCTGGCACCAGGGTGACAAGGTTTCTACCTATTTACAGTGATAGTAGATGAGCCAAGCCATCTCAGGCACGAGGAGCTGGGCAGGCAAGCAGCATCTGATGACATTTTATATAAATGTGGCTATCATTATGCTGTGTGTTTTCTCCTTAATTCTCACGCCACCCCACAAGCAGAAATGATTACTTCATTTAGAAGCAAACTGAAGCTCAAAAAAAAAAAAAAGAATTTTCCTCAAAATGGTAAGAAGATAGATTACAGATTCAAGACTTCAAGACTCAAAACCTGGGCCTGTCTGGATTTTAACCCATTCTTAGCACACATCACAATGCCTTCCAAAAAGGCAAGGACAAAACTGTTTTTAGGCCTGAAGAAGATGAGGCTTCTGATCCAATCTTTGCATTCTAGGGGTGGACTCTAAAATATATTTTAGTTGGACCCTCTGGTACTGTGGGGTCATGTCTGTATGACCCAAACCATCATTTCCTGAAGCCTGTCTAGTACCTACATAGCAGTGATGCTACAGTCAATAGATGCTTAATGAAGGGGTTGACAAATATGAGTTGGTGTGCTAGAGAATAAATGCACAAGTGAATGAAAGCTAAGGCTGACAGGCTCATCCTTCAACTGAATCAGCAATATTGCTTTTTTTCCCCATCACTATAATCCCATACCTGAGAAAATTAACTTCAACGCAAGCAAATGTTTTAGTTGCCCTTGTTCTGAAGGTTCTGGTTAAAGATTAAGTGATTTTAATGATTTAGGCTCTGGTGATGGTGGCATAAGGCATGTGGCAGAACAAACCACATACATCCTAACCCAGGAAGCAGAGAGAAAGAAGAGGATCTCCTGGACCCCTTCAAGGGCATACCCATAGTGCTCTTGGAACCTCTTTTGGATAGCACTACCTTCTGCATCAAACGGCTGGCATCTTCATTAGTTCAGCCATGATGCTTGCCTAAGATCATGACAACTGGTCTTGTTGACTGCTGACGCTGATATTCCTTCAAAGAATGAGAGATGGGGAGGGTCATTGAACCCTTACCTGAGTATCCAGCTTCTCATCTCAACCACCTGTAATTGCCTTAATGGCATGTGATCTTGTAGAGGGAGGACTAGCGTACAAAGGCTGGGTAAAGCTAAGGGTTCCATCTGCATGGCTATGCATGAGGAAGTCCTATGTATGGGGAAGCCCTCCTCCATGTTGGGGGAAGACTTTTCTGTGCAGCTGCTTTGGAGGTCACCCAACTACCTCACACATGCTCTGTAAGTAAGCCCAGTACACTCATTGATTTCCCAGGGAGGCCTTTGGTGGAACTAAACTTTGCTTTTCACTAGGACCCAAATGAAGAGGGGGTAGAGATTGCATATCCTTCCCTAGGAAGAAATTCTCTAAACCACCTCCCATTAGACCCCACCTCTGACAGATGCCATCACTTCCTAATGCCTTAGGGATAAAGCCTTTTCCCTAGGAAGAAATTCTCTAAACCACCTCCCATTAGACCCCACCTCTGACAGATGCCATCACTTCCTAATACCTTAGGGATAAAGCCTTTTCTACCTAAAGTTCTGAGAAACATGCCTCCCAAGCCACCGCGCCCACACTGACCCCATGGGTCAATGCCAGCCCTACAAAAAACCAGGAGGACATGGCAAATGCTAAGTTTCGAGTCCCTTGGTATCTGAAGAAACAGCCTTGGTATGGGGTGGGTCTGAGCTTCTTTAGTGGCAGCTGCCCACCTAACACAATGCTAAAAAACAGAACCCGGTCTGAAGGCAAAGATTCTGTCGGAAAGATACAGTTCAGAGGAACAGCTATGAAAGTGGGCTTGTCTGGGCCACTGAGAGTTACTTCACATTTCTATGATGCAGGTTTAAAATCGAAACATTCTCGAAGTCAGAAGCAGCAAACATTGCTGCACTTTCCGTTTTGAAAATGAAACATTGATTGTTTGTAGAAGAGAGGCTTAATTTGGGCGATAAGGAGAGAATTCCTTTCTCCCGCCTAAAGGAGCTAATTAAAAAGTGTGGAGGCAGTGATTATGTACTTAGAAGTATCGGATAGGCCCTTCCTGTTCCAAGGGCAGATAATTACATGGCCAGCTCTCATTTACCCAACGTGATAGACACTTGGTTCAGAACTGCGCTTCTGCCTTCTCGGCTCTCACTGTTCAGGGACTCTGTGGTCAGTTCCTTGGTGATAAGACATCATACAATCAGCTCAATGGGGAGAGAGGGGTCACATGGAGTGCTGGTCACCATTAAAACCCGCTGAGACTCATTTTGGTCCTATCCCTGTAGCCCTTCAGGGCTGGCCCTCACGCCTACCACTCAGACTTCACTGCAAGCTATTATAAGGGAGCTAAACATAAAACATTGCCTGCATAATGAAACACTAATCCCGAGAGTGTGGCGCCCACGACACACACGAATGCTAGACAAAAGATAACCGAATGTCTAGACTTATTCAAACCTGCTTTGTGCTGTTCAGATTTGTACTAGCTGTTCTCGCAGCCCAAGAAGCAGACGCTAGCTTGCAAACAGACCTGCGCAATGGAGCAACAACAAGCTAACCCTCTGGGACCTTTTCATCCAGGTCTTTCTGAGTTTATCTATCCGTACACAGTAGCAGCTTCTAAAGTCAACACCAGCTTTCTAAGAATATACACCATTTGAAGCACCGACAAGAAAAGCCTTTGCTCTTCCTTTGATTCAATATGTTGGTGGGCTGTAATTTTTCTAGGGGATCTCACTCTCCAGGCTTTTCAAATTAAGTGACCAAGATGGTATACTTTAAGGATCCGTGGATTTGTGTCTATTGCTATGGGCTAAAAGCATAGCTGTGAGATTCTAGAACAAACATCAGTTATAATTAGCTGAGGATCCACAGGTTCTACAGTTGTAGGTGCCCCATCCATGGGTTAACCAACAGCAGATCAAGATTGTTTTGGAAAAAAAAATCTAGAATGTTCCCCCCAAAGCAAAACTTGAGTTTTCCTTATACTGAGTACTGTGTCAAATCCACACAGCTGCAGTGATGTGCAAACACGGTTAGTGAGCATTTTAAGTGATCTGCATAAAATATACCAGAAACTAGGCAGAGGTTACATTCAACGAGTACTCCCCTCCTATTTTAGTGACTTGATCCACCTTAGATTTTGCTATTTATAGGTGGTCATAGCTCCCCTACCCCAAGGATATCAAAAGACAATTGTACTTCATGGCAGGCTTTGCACGAGGAACTGTAACATTACCCATTTAGTTTCTATGACAACTCTCTGACATATCCAGCTCCTAGTAATGAAACCAACTATGTGCCGCGTCACCTCGGTTTCTACAGTAGATTTAGTAATTTTAAAACATAAGGGATTGAATGAGAGAGTAGTATTAATATTATGCTGTAAAACAAGCATCGGTTATGATTTCACCCGTGAGCGACGGCTCAAGGTTGTCTCCAGGCAGGTGGGAGGCAAAGCTTTGTACAAAGTATGGAAGCAGTGGAGACCAGGAGCCACAAGTGAGTCTTGAGTCTTCGAGGCCACTCACCCAGCCTTGGGAAAGCATGCGGATGCCTCATGTGACAATTTGAAATACCCAAAGCTCCCGTGCTGGAGTAATTAGGAGCAATTTTATTGCTGGGAAGTGAGTTATAGCAAAAGCAAATGCCCAACCTCACTGCCTGTGTTGACACCAGGATACATGTGTGAAGAAAGAGGTTCTGGGGGTTTCCTACACTTCTGTTGGAGGTAAAAGGATCTCAAGGCGAGGACACAAAGAGAAAGTATTTAACTTTTCTTTCTCTTCTTTTAAATTGGGCAATGGGAACTGTAGGAGGGTGGAGGCAAAGGTCACAGAAGACTGTTTCATTTATCCATGAAAACTTCCGTCAGTTCTCCCCCACAAACCTTTTCGCCCGCAGTGTGTCCTCCAACCAATGTTGGTTTTCTGGTTTCTGTGGAATTACGTTGATGAGTTTAAAAAAAAAAACAAGTCGATAGTTTATATTGATTTAATTATGGTGAGGACTTGAAGTAACAGGGTTTATTTTCTGGAAGAACCCCATAGTTTCATGTAAAATGACTTCTTCCTACACTGTACAAATTGGAGAGACTTTGCTAGCTCAATAATGAATACTGCATCTTGCATCTCCTTCCCCCTTCTCCTCTCCCTGGGGCCTTTTGAAAAAAAAAAAAAAGATTTGCTGTAACCATGGAGCGCGCAATGGGGCAACCTATAAAATCTAAGAACAATATGTCCTTTATAGGGTGTGGTAGGGGATATCTAACAAGAACATCTAAAAAAAAAAACACTAAACACTCTCTAGAGTGTTTGGCATGCGTTCAACATACATAAATGTCAACTATAATTATAAATTCTCTTAGGTCATGAACCTAAAGCAATTTCCAACTTAGCTCGCTTGGATACCCATGTGATCCCAGCACACAATCAAGCCTTCCTTATCCCATCCCAGTTCACTATATTGTACCTGGGTGTCTTCTATCTTTCTTCCTACAGTCTAGCTATGTACATACAAATGTGAATTCCTCTGTTACACCATTTGCATTATCACTAGATACCCAGTTGCATGTGGCTCACTCCTCACACAATGCAGGCTTTTCATTAAGTATTTATTGGACAAATACATGGATACAAGCAATACTTGTACAAATGAATAAGTAAATATATGATGGAATACATCCTAGAGTGTACCAGCTAGGGTATAAGAGATGCCTTCCCTACCTGGTATGTTTGGGTGTGTACATGTGAAGATGCTGCCAGGGATCAGACCTAGGGCATTGTGCATGTCAGACAAGCATCACTGAGCCACACTCCCAGCTCTTACAATGCATAATCTTTTGTCATCTTTCCTGGAAGTAAACATGCATCCTTTTTTAAGACCCCAGTTAATTCTCTATAATATACTTCTTTTTAAGGGTAAACTGTTAGAGTCCAATTTGTCTTGGTTAATCTCTACTAATAGAAGTCTATGAACCAACCTTGGGTTCCATCCATGCTGTATACAGACAGATCATATCATGTATGTAAGTCTGTGGATCCCAGAATAGAAACATTTCTAGGATTCCAAGGAGACTTTGGGTCACAAAGGCAAGACGAACACCAAGATTAATTCTAGGATGTGTATTTAATGGACAGCGAGAGGGAAGCACACTCCATTTCGTTCCTACCCCAATGAGCAGAGAAAGGAAATCACAGTTTCTATAGGATACTCTGCTTTGCAACTTTTGAATATTACAACTATCTACCAAACAATTGGTGAATATCTGCTGGGCTTGAATAAGGAACCCAGGATGCATTCTCAAAGAAGGTGAATCAAAAATGATCAGTGTGAAGGCTGGAGAGATAGCTCAGTGGTTTAGAGCACTTACTGCATTTGCAAAGGACCCAAGTTCAATTCCCAGCACCCACATGGCAGTTCACAACTGTTTGTGACTCCAGTTCCAGGAGATCCAATGACCTTACGGTCATATGCTCATATGAACAATATGGTAAAAAAGCCCTGCTGTCCCATGCTGGAGTCCACCTCTTCAACCCAACAGAGAGCAGAGGGAACTTGTTATGAAGAATGAGAAACTGCTCATCCTAAGCATCGTTTAAAGGATAGGTCCGCATCCTTTGGCTTAGTATGCCGTCATCCAAGGACCTTTCTTTCTGGTATAGAGACACATGGGATGGATAATAACACCCATGCAGCATATCACCTGGTGCACAGGAGAGAGTCCACAGGAACGTGAGATCAACACACATACACCAGTGGGATGATAGAAAGTCACATGCTAATGTAGTCTGTCACCCTCACTAGTGTCGGGAATGCAGGCAAGTTCACCACAGCATGAGGGCTCATGTTCGTCTGAATCAGAATGTCATCCTTGGATTCCTGTATTTCAATCCATTTTGTCCCCAATTAGTGGAGCTGTTTAGGGAGGGTTGGGAGTGTGGACTTGATGGAGAAAGCATGTAAGTATGTCATTCAGGGCGGGCTTTTCTTTTTTTCCAGTTAATAATAATATATATATATATATATATATATATAATTTTTCGAGACAGGGTTTCTCTTTGTACCTTTGGAGCTTGTCCTGGAACTTGCTCTGCAGACCATACTGACCTCGAACTCACAGAGATCTGCCTGCCTCTGCCTCCCAAGTGCTGGGATTAAAGGCATGCACCACCACCACACAGAGAAAAATGTATTTTTAATTAAAATAGAATTATATCACTTAACCCCCACCCCCATTCCTTTTCTTCCCTACAGCCCCTCCCAGGTGCCCTTCATCCAATGGCTACCATGCCCACCCCCCCCCACCAAATCGATAGCCTCCTTTTCTTTATTATTGTTGTGTGTGTATATATGTATGTCTGCACAAATATGTAAATAAAACTGCTGAGCCTGTTTTGTTGCTTGTGTGCATTCTGATTTAGGACTGACCTCTTTGTGTTAGATAACCAATAAGGGGCTCTCATCCCTGAGACAGGCCATTTCTCCCTCTCCCAGCAGTCATTAGTTGCCCAAAGTCCTCAGTCTAGGGGTGGGACCCTGCGAACTTTTCTCCCTTCCATGTTAGCACGTCTATTGATGTTGCCCTTGTTCCAGTCTTCTTAATGGAGCCATCTCTAGGAAAGACTGCTTCGCAGCAGACTTCCTGGTATTTTGATTCTTACAATCCTTCCATGGGGGTAGGCTTGGGCAGCTTGAGGACTTATTCTACTTGCAGGATGCTCTCTCTTCTTCATGCTTGTAGTTTAAGATATGAGCCCTCAGTCTGTTGCTCCAGCGTCTGCCATTCCTGTAGCTTGCTACTATTGCTTCCCTAGCATAAAGGCCTCTCTCTCTGGAACCATGAGCCCAAATACACTTTTTCTTCCACAAGTTTCTATGGTCCCAGTGTTTGATAACAGCAACAGAAAATGGGGACTCTCGTAGCACACGCTGAGCTCGAACTCATTCTGTAGCTGAGGATGAACTAGGGCTTCTGATCTTCCTACCCCTGCCTCACGAATGATTACAGGCGGGTGCCCCCATGCCTGGTTTGTACAGTGTTGAGGCTCATTGACCCACTTCTTTGAAGACACCAAGGCAAGCATTCTATCAACTAAGCTCCACCCCCTGGCCCCAGGACAACAATTTTTAAAACAAACGCTAGAATGTAGCTACTGTTTTCTTCGTTTAAGAGGTGGACGATAGAGGGACTGATGAGGTGGCTCAGTGGGTTAAGGAGCTTACTATTAACCCTGGCAACCTGAGTTTGATCCCTAGGGCCCATATGGCAGGAAGAGAGTGCCAACTCCCTCACATTGCCCTTGGATCGCAACATGCATACCACGACACCATGGCATGTACATGCAAGCACACACACATATAATAAACAAACAAATGTATCTTAATGAAAAAAGAGAATGAGGATGGAGGGGGCACAACTCTAAATATTTACATATTCTTATTAAATATAGCTCGGCTACTCTTCAATATAGAGTATCAGAAGGATCAACCTGAAGTGAAGCTGGTATTCTGCATGTGTGTACACAACCTGCATAGAACCAGACTTCCAGAAACAATCGGACTCCTCTGCTTAACATGGATAAAAGTCAGAATCAAATAATCCACATTTCACAGTATCCCGAAGCCAGTTCTCATTTGCATTCACTGTGACAAGGCTCTACACTCAGATTTGAAGTAATTATTAGAAAGTGAGAAAACAGACATTACTTTGGGGAAGCTGGGAGATGGTTTTATAGTTTAAGTTGTCACTAGATAGAATGACCCATAAAAATAACGTGGGGGACTACTGCCTTACAACAGAACATATAAAATCTGTTCCAGTCTCCCCATCTCTCTTTCTCTATCTGTCCCTCTCCCTATTCCTCCCTCCCTCATAATCTAATCAAATATTTAAAGCCGCTAAGACACAAAAGTCCCCTCCAGTTTCACATCAGATTTCCTCATGTGACACTGGCTTACATATGATGTTACATTGCCTGACTCAGGCAGGAAACACACTCTGCTTGTGTGTTAGCACTCTCCTTTTTGAGTCACACACAAAGCCCTAAGGTTAGTGGCTGGAGCACAGTAGATACCAACTGAGGCTTAGCTTTTTCTTGACTTATTAGATCCCTCCAACCCAAGCTGCCCTCACCTTTCGGGTTGAGGTTTTTTTCTCCTAGGCAGCGAGAGATGTGAGCTCACATGCATCTCAGAGTGAAGCTGTTCAAACCAAGACCAACCCCACTCAACCATCCAGCGTCACTTTGACAGCGCAAGGGTACTGAACGGAGCCAAGAAGCATTTATCCTCTCCCACTTTGGACAAACGATGACTAAAACATGTCATTTTTAGATAATGGGTTGCTTCAGCCCTGAGACTGGGAGCTAGAAATAAATGTAAATCTAACTTTTTTGGCTTGAACCTTTCCTGTTCCTGTGAATGGGCACTTTTTTCAAAAATATTTTAAATGTAGAATTAAACACTGGGCTGCCTCCTACTCCATAGGGTTAGACCCAGGCTCAAGAGTGAGGGGAAAGACACAGGGACATGGCGTCCCATTTGTTTGTGGGATGATGTGCGTGCACATACATTTACACTTGTGGGAGGTAAATGCAATAGCAGACAGGTGTACAGAGGGGAGTGTACATGTGTATGTGTATATCCAGGATGAGGACACATTCACACAACTATATATATATATCACATATGCAGGCACAGAGAGATGCATACATACACAAACATGAGGAATGGGTGTGTACACACATGGGGGCATGAGGGAACACACATGTGTATGGTTATGAGTATTCCATACAGTTAGAACAAGTGTATATTTGTAGCATACATGTGTGCAAATACGTGGGATTAATGTGCAACACATGGACATGCAGGGATGACATATGCACACATGAGAGAATATACACATGCATTCATTTATGCAATTGTGAGTGTATTTTTATGTGTGTGGCTGAGCATGCAACATACACTTTTACAAGGTTTGAGAATATATGGGAAAGGACAGGGATATATATACAAGCACATTTGTGGACTGTGGGGGCTGTGTTCTTACAGAGTAGCTGAACACATGCAGGAACATTCCTGAATACTAAGTGGGTAGCAATCAGGACAACCTCAACTCTGACAAATGAAAATCAGACCCAGTGAAGTCCCAAACAGATGTTTTTTCTGTGGAAGTAAACATAGAAAACAATGCAGGTGGGCAGAATATGACATTTAAGCCCATTTCATAGCCACTGTATTTTTTTTCCTAACACACTGATCTAGCACCTAATATGCTAATACCAGTTGCAAAGACAGTCCTGAGAAGGATGCTCAACTTCTGATGTAAGTATGGGTGTGTGTTTTGCCTTTGTCTGCTACCAAGGGTGGCTGGAGCATCCTTCTCTGCTTCTGAGTTAGAACACAGCAGCTTTGGTGTACGGCTGAGGGCTGTCCTTTTGAAGTTCCAGAGACAGTTGGGTAGACTGCCTCAGTAAATACCAGCTGCTCTGATAGTTTAGCAACAGGACTACATGAAGGCTTTCACCAACCCAGTTCCCAGAGGGCAGTGGTGGCGTGGAACCTATAGTAAGTGTGGCACACTAGAGATTGCTCTTTCTCTTTTCTGCCTGTCATGGTATCATAGGAACTCCCATCCCTATCACCTCTGAGGCTTTCAAAGCCTTTGTCTGAAGAGTATATTCATTCCTGGGGCAGCTTAAGCTGTTTTTTAGGTACCTTACTGCTTTTTCTCTCGACCAATTTGTGCTTTCTTGAAGATATTTAGACAACAAGCCTTTGGATACTCTCTGACGCTGGAAATTTTGTGATAGGTGGATCCTACCCCACTTCCTCAGGAACATTTCTCTAAGGGGTTGACTGGTAGCCAGAGGACGAGGTTCTGCCCATGGCTTAGAAACTCAACCACAAACCCGGAATCCAGCCAGTCAGGTATCATGTCTCTTATTATGAAGACCCTTTGGCTAGTCCTTGTTCCCAGGACAGTCTCACAAGGTGGGTTAAATGTTTCCCCCAACAGACCTCCAGCAAGCCCATGGGCTCCACTGTCCAAAGACTCTTTTATTTGTGTTTCCTGTCACCTCGATCATTGCTGAAAATGTGGTCTAATTTTAGCTAGGCATTTTCACAAGTCAGAAGGCAAATAAGAATGTTGCCAATTTCTTACTGAAAAGTATTTTCAATAGGATGACTTGAAAAACAGTATTGCCCAAGATGGTTGATCTGAGTCACACAAGGAATTCTGGAGACAGAATTATAAAATTCAGTTGAATAGAAAGTCGGCTGGGAAATGTTTGTAACCACACGCCAACCTCTAGAGATTACAATTTGCTTGTTAGCCTTCATTCTGTAAATCAAAGAGCTGCGTCTGGCCCATGCCTGCTCAAGGGTTAGCTGAATGGTCTTGAAAACCTTCTAATTTTGCATCCGGCGATCTTTCACCTTCAGTGTGCACCATCCTGCCTGGCTTTCACTAAGCAAGCGCTCATCACCCATCAGTCACGGCTCCTGCTGCTCTGAAGATGCAAACGAGATGAACGAAGGTGCAGCCATATCTCATCTGTTCCCTTCAGCCACTCCTCTGCACACCTCCCTGACACTGCTGAGGAACTCAAGGCTCTCGTCAGTCACTCAGCCAACTAACCATCCTGAACCGGATCCTCGCAAGGGCAGAGGAGTGTCATTCCGGGGTTTATTAACTCCAACCACCCTAGCTAACAATGGCTTAGGAATATTCTAACCTGAAGGAATAGTAGGTGCGTATCCTCCCCACACCAGCCCCAATGTAAGGTTTGAGGTACATGTGAAAATTTGTATTCTCTTCCTGCGTTCCTGACTATATTATTTCTCCTCAGAAGGGTGGAGACCCAGAGAGAAGGATTTAAGGTGTAAGTTCTCAAATGTGCCAACTCGGGAGAACAGGGAAGGAGATGCCTTATGACTGTACGAGTGTTCAATAGAGAGGATTCCAAACAAGCACACGGCTTGAACTGCAATGGGGGAAGCTAACGGAAACCATCCTCTTGCAAGCATGCTTGAGGACAAACACCTACTGTGATAATATGATAATAAAGTGTTTTTGTGAATCATTTGTCTTCCATTTCTCTAAGTGCTGGGGATGAAACCCAGGCCTTCACACATACGAGGCAAGTGTTCTCGCCCTAAGTGCAGCCCGTGCTTTACTTTCTGTTTGAAGAGTCTTACTAAGTTGCCCAGGGCTGGCCTTAAACTCACTCTGTAGTCCAGGCAGGCTGTGCACCTGCAATCCTCCTGTCTCAGGCTAAGTAGTTGGGACTACAGGCCTGCGCCACCAGATCCAGTAAAGTCACGTTTCTTAGCACAGCAGACCTAAGCAGCAGCTATCGAGCCAGACTCCTTGTCTAGGTGAGCCTTGTGAGCATGCACATTCCCGAGGCCGCTGGCTACGCAGACAGCAGCTTTTTAAGAATGTTAGGCAAAGATACCTCCCCAAATAAATTGACATTCTTTGCATCACTCGATCCTTCAGGCAACCCAGGAGGAGCCGGGTGATAACCAAGGTAAAATCAGGACAGGGGAAAGCAGTCTGTTTTAACCTGGTAGAAAGCAGATGGCAGAGTGCAGCCTGCAACCCTGAACCGCGTCTCTGTTTCTTTTGCCATAGTTACTGCGGTGCCATCCACATGGCGGCAGAATCAGAGCTATGGTATCAAACGGAAGGAGGGCAACAGTGCTTAAGCTGGGTGCGTGCATGTATCTGGAGTGGAGCCAGCACACGCAACATTTGGCGACTTGCAACTACAAGGTGGTTCATTTGGAAAATTACAGGAAAAGACTTTTTTTTTTCCTGTGGGAAACCCTGCTGAGAGTCTCACTTTACTCTCTCAATTTGTCCTGGGCCACACCAGCAAAGCCTTGGTATTTAATAGCTGTATTTGCTCAACTTACTTGGCGGCACTGCCAGTGTTTGCACTGCTGGGCACAGTCATTCAGAGAAGTTCCTGTCTCATAATACAGTGGTCTTGACCGTGGGAACCAGAATGGGATTCTCTATCTTGTCCGTAGCTACTTCAGTGTGATCACATAGCCCGATAGGCACAACTTGAAGGAGGAGATGTTTGCTTTGGCTCATAGTTTCAGAGGTTTTCCACCATGGTAAGGTGGCATGGAGGTCATTGTGGCCCCAGGAGTGACTGTTCAGATCACAGTGGACCAGGAAGCAAATAGTGAGATAAGGAGTGGCAGGAATAACATACCCCAAGGCCCCCCCACTAACCTACTTTTCCTGCTGGGCCCCAGCTACTAGTGTTGCTACAACTTTCCCAACTCTTTTCAATCAGTTGAGGACCAAGTGTGTGGAGCATATCCAAAGCCTAACTCCATTCACCTTTCCATCCAGAATGGTGATTAGACAAGGAAGCTTCTGGAAGGGCTCTAACAAGGAAGTTCTGTTGTGACCTCTGGATGGATCAGAAGCCAAGATGAAGAGAAGGGAGGAGAGAGCTTAGGGAAAAGAGGATGTACTGGGATCCAGGACTCTGAAGGGAATCTCTGGGATGGGCCTCTCAGCATCTTTGGGAGGGTTCAGAACAACTCCTGCCACTGCTCGGAACAGCCCCACTGAGAGAACTTCTCCTGAGGACCTTCTGGGTCCATCTGATGGCACCAGGCCTGTGTTGGTGACTCTGCAGCAGCTTGTATCAAGGAGCCCATATGAATACAGGTTCAGTCACCCTTGTAGACTGTTCTAGAAGGTACCCATCAGACACACACTCAGCTAATCCCAGGGTTATTTCCCAGATGCCCCCTTTTCTCTTCTAAAATGTTACCCCATAAGGTCTCCAAATTCTTTTAGGAAGTGTTGACTTCAGAGTTCTATGGAACTGAGTGAAACAAATATCCTTGAATGTTTTGTATTTCAAAATCTCCAGTTCCACATATGGGGAGAAGAGGGTCCCCATTTCATACCATAAAGCCAAGATGTTCACCCAAAATATGAATCAGAAGTCAAGGCTTAGTGAGAGTCATTTGGAAGGGCTATGGAAGGACAGGGTCCCATAGAGCCTTACTCGGCGACTAGTCCCATGGTGCCTTAGTTAACTATGAGCACAGTGGCAACCTCCGAGTTCTCCTCCTGGAGCGGACAACCCTCTGTTGCAGCATGAGTTGGTGTGTGAGGGGGTGAGGGAGGCACAGTCTGTACAGTGTATCGGAATAGTGACGGTAGAATTTGACTTCACAGCCAGCCTGGTATGAACCCCTATCTGCCACAACCATATGGTACTAGCCAGGCTGGAGCCAATCATAAGGAAAGTCCCCATGGCATATTTGCCCACAATGCTACTGCAGACGGGACTTGGGGAGAGCGCCAGGAAAGGCACTCGTCCATGACTTCACCCTGGAAGAGGGATCATTTGGGGCCAAGGAAAATCTGCAGATCTATTGAAGACAGGAAGGATTACTATAGAATGCTGAGGAAGGAGTTCCTTAGGGAGAAGGCAATGGATTCTGCCATTCACTTTGACAAGGCTTCTCAGTGAAAAAGGGCCCCAGGAAAGGGAATTGTGGGACAGTACAGAGGGGAGAGAGTGTGAAGCCAGCCAGGCTCACGAGAACAAGAAATCATAGTTACAGACCTTATGGAGGAGCTGCTGGTTGTTTAGCTACCCTGGCCAAAGGCAAATGCTGATTGGATCAGTTTTCTGAGGGACATACAGCTCTTCTGCAGACAGATGGAGGACACATCTCTAGGAAGAGGCTGTGTTGTTCATGTGTGAAGTGGTCATAGCCAAAGAGTAATAGCGCCAAGCCATATATATAAGCACACACCACCTGGCATGCACATGGTGATGAGTGTGTGTGTGTGTGTGTGTGTGTGTGTGTGTGTACATGTGCGTGTGTGCATGAGTTAGAAAGGCATCAGCAGCAAGTTGTTGCATTGAAAATTCAAGGCCATTAGATCACATGGGCCTTCATGATCCCATCTCTCTCCCTCTCTCTCCTTTTACCTAACACCTCCTTTTGCTTTGAGCCTTTCCCCTCCTATTAGAGACATCTTACCCAATAGGAGGCAAGACAGAGATCAGAGTAACCAAAAGCAGGGGCCTTGAAGATGGCTCAGTTGGTATGGAGTTTGTGCCAACATGGGGATCTGAATTCACATTCCTGGTACTCACATACAGAGATTGGCATGATGGATGGTACGTGCCTGAAATCCCATCACTGGGGAGGAAGAGAGAGGAAGATCCCTGGGCCTTGTTGCCCAGACAGTCTAGCTGAGCTCCAGGTTCAGTGTAGAGACCATGCCTCAAAAACTAAGGGGAGAATGATTGAGGAAGACACCCAGTATCATACTTTGACCTCCACATGGATACCACACCCACAAATTGACCAGAAGTTACCTACTTGCAGAGGTCTAAGTCAGAGCAAGCTCTTCTGGGGGCCCCTATAAATCTTGCCTCTGTACACAGTCAATGTGGATGAACTAGGTTGTCCACGGTGAAGCAGGAGTTTTGCACAAGTGCCCAGTACAGATCCAGAAGTGGAACTGTGCCCAGCCAGAGAGAGCTCTCCCTAGCACAGATGTGGCAGACACGCTCCCTGCCAAGAATGCTCTTTTTACATTAAGGTAAAGCAAGCTTTTCAACCTCATGATAGTGATATTTTGAGCAGGGCAGTTCTCTGCAGTGGGGTGTCCTGAAAGTCCAGGATGCTCTTATCAGGGCTCATTAGACATCTGTGTTGAGCTCATTCCATAGCCATGACAAGCAAAAATGTCACCAGGCACTGCCAAGGGCCCACTGTGGGTGGTGGCAAAATCCTGACCCATGACAGAGAATCAGACAATTTTACATCGTGTTATCTGCTTCCAGATGGAAAACTGCCTTTGTATGTATTTTGTATGTGTGTATCTACATGTGTGAATACATACAAGGCAAGCTGCCTTGAAAGTTCTTTGCAACCAAGTCAGTGAAGTCTCTGACTTCATTCTCGGCACCGCACATTGCAACGCTCAATGGGCAGCACTGGCCGTTTACGGGCTCAACAACATGACTGTGTTCAGGACTTTTCAGAACTATGGCCCATGGTGAAACTTTCCAGGTAAGAGGAAAATTGAGTTCATTTCTGTATTCATTTTTGTTGCCTAATTACATACAATTTATTGTACTAACAAAGAGCAGTTTTGTCAAAGATAAATTTATAAGCCGAGCATTTCTTCTTGAAAGACATTATCTGTTTATTTATTGATTGATTGGCTGAACGAAGACACAGTTTCTCTTTGTGGAGGCCAGAGGCCAGCTTTGAGTGACAGTCCTTAGTTGCTGTCCACATTTCTGTGTTTTTTGTTTTTTTGCTTTTTTTGTTGTTGTTGTTTTTGTCTTGTTTTTGTTTTTTGAGACAGGATATCTTACTGGCCTGGAATTCGTCAAGCAGGCCAGCAAGCCTCAAGGGTCTGCCTCGCCCTGGGATTACAGATGCCTTGTGGTGGTCATGTCTGCTGTGGATCCAGACTCAGGGCCTTCTTCACTGGCTGAACAATCTTCCCAGCCCCCTCCCTCTTGCATCTTGCATGGATGCTCACACATACCCACTCTGTCACCTTCCCCTACTCTCTACTATAGAAATCCAGGATACGGTACCCTGGTTACTGATTTCTCATGCGTACATTGTTGCATTCTGCTGCAAATGCTTCTCAGGTTTGGGCAGTACATCAAAGGATCCATTGTTGCTGCACTCTACCCTAACTCCTGGGCTTAGGACTCTAGAAGCTGAGCTGAAACTCCCAGGCAGGCGCTCCTGAGAAACGGCACTGCACGCAGATGCACGCTGTATGATTGGGCCGAGCTAACCTTTTGTACCCTGAAGAGAAAGCAGACATTGAAAGACTATTGAATTACATCCCACAGGGCCCAGTAGTTTTGCAACACTCTGATTTAGAAATGCATGGAAAATTCCTCACAGACTTCCAGCAACAAGGGCGAGGCTTTGCTGTATACCGAATGATTTTGTGGACTTGAGTGAACAGATCTTCACATCAGCAAGTCTACCTGATGAGGAGCTTAGGGATTAAGGGCTGGGTCTTTTCTTTTGGGGGAAGGGTATTGGTTAGCCCAGGCTTCGTGCATGCTGGGCAATAGTTTACCACTGAGTTGGTACTACAGTACTCTCTTGCTTTTTATTTTGAGGCAGTGACTCTCTAAGCTGTTTAGGCTCGCCTTGAACTCTAGCCCAAACCAACCTCGAACTTCTGGTCTTTCTGTATCCACCCCGAGTGGCTGGGATTACAAATCTATACCACCAGGTCTTGCTGCACTGGGTTTTTTCCCCTATACATAAACTAGTCATAAAAAGATAAGTAAAGCATGACCTCAGCTCTCATGGAATACCTGAGCTAGTACTTTCATGGTTGTAAAAACTTTACAATTGTTCAGTCCTCACTAGAGTTTTGTGTGCTGACTGTTTTTGCATGTATATTGTATTGTGTTTATGCATGTTTGCATGTGTGTAGGCATGCATGGGTAAATGTGTATGGGTAAATATGTCCATGTGTACATATGTCTGTGGCTACTGGTCAATACTGGATATCTTCTTTGGTGACTCTCCACTTTATATATTGAAGCTCTAGGTCTCTCACACGAACCCGAGCTTGCATATTGAGCTGGTCTGACTAGCTGACATACTCAGGGAATCCCGTCTGCACTTCTACCCCACTGGGACTACAGGCAGGTCACTGCATTCACCCACACTTAAGTGGTTTGTGGGGATCCCAACTCCTGTTCAGGCTTGAGTGGCAAACTCTTTGCTCAGCTCCAATTCTGGAATTCTTTTCATTTTTACATATAGAGTTGAGAGTTGAGCCCATGCATGGGAGGCAGACACTCTACCAGCTGAACTATATTCCCCAGGCTTTGTAATATTTTACAAAGGGGAAATAGTCACAGAGAAGATAGGTACCCACTCCATGTGCAGAGCTTGTGAGAGGGAGGGGAACTTATGGCAGCTGGTTCATACCAGGTAACCAACCATCTAGTAAAAGGACGCCTTCCTCTGTTACACTGCCGTACCACCACCTCCACCACCAGATAGGCTGGGATAAGTGCTAAGACAATAGATAATTGTGACTCATCGCATGTCTGGAAAGCTAAGATACATGGAAGAGGTGTGTACCTGAGAAACGAACCTGGAAGCTGGTGACAGGATGGGTCAGATGAAAGGGACATGGCTGTGCACATCTGGGCATGTCAGAACTATTAGGGACAAAGGCAAAGCTGGCACACAGGCTGCCAATGGAAA
>PVIU01009495.1:0-76112 GCA_004026605.1 Ondatra zibethicus | reverse complement strand
GAGTTTTTCACCTCTTCTTTAAAGGACTCTATAATTTTCATAAAGCTACGTTTAAAGTCAATTTCTTCTACTTCATCTGGGATAGGTTGCTCGGGCTTTCCTGTTCCATAATCGCTGGATTCTGGTGTTATCATGTTGCTTTTCAGGTTGTTGGACGAATTCTTTGATTGGCGCCTGCCCATCTCTTCTGAGAGTTGCCGGCTCTGCTCCGTTCGGCTCCGCTTGGTTCCAGGGGTCAGGGTCCAGCTGAATCCGTGGAAGCTGGTTGGGCGAGGTTCCCGGACCCAAAGGCAGGCCTACTGAGGGTTGCCTGCTCCTCTCCGCTCGGCTCCGTGGGACAAAGGAGGCCCCCTAGCAGGGGACTCGCCCTTCCCCCAAGGCCTCAGCCCGGGTGGGCCGAGCTCGGGTGCAGCCGGGACAGGGTCGAGGTGGGATTTCTTACTGAACCAGAAAAGCCCCAGTAATCCACCTGTCTCCTTCAGCCTCCACAGCACTCCCAAACTGTTGTCTTTAAAAATATTGCTTCCTCTTCATCTTATCACACCCCCTTTCTCACCACCACTGCCATTTCCTTTGTCTTTTCTCTTCCTCCCCCTTGCCTTTCTTTTGTGGACTTTCCATTCCTTTTCCATGCTTGGCTGACATTTAAGTCTCTTTATCCCAACTGTGTCCAATTTTTGCTGTTGTTTACATACTTTCTTTGTATGCATTTCTCCATTGTTTTCACATGACCTTTTAAAAATGTTTGCGTGAGTATTTTGCCTGCATGTATGCATGGGTAACATGTACATGTCTGGTGCCCATGGAGGTCAAAAGAAAATGTCAGATTTCCTGGAACTAGAATTATTGTGGTTCTAAGCTACCACAAGGGTGCTGTAACTGTACCTATATACTGTACAAGAACAAGTGCTCTTAACTGGTGAGTCATCTCCCTGGCCTCTGTGAATCTGCTTGTTTGTTTGTTTTCACGTTTTTTTATGACATGTGATGAAAATTAAACCCATTGAATTGCTATTTTTTTCAGTTCTAGAATTTTTCTATTAGAACTTCACATTATATATCAAAAATTTTGGCAGCATCTTTTACTTCTATTACCATATTTATGCAATTATTTTAAAGTCTTTTTACACTGCGTTTATTTTAAAAATTCTGGTGTGTGTGTTATATATATACATACATGCACTTACACACATATTTGTGATAAACACACACTTATATTTCACAGATCTTACCATATTACCAACAAATATCTGAGGATTTCGGTTTGAGTGATATGTATTGTATTTTTAAATATTTTTATTCATTCTTCAAGAGTTTGATACATATATTATCTATTTTGATCATATACATTCCAATTGCCCCTTTCTAACCCCTTCTGAATCCAGCCCCCACATGTTTCTCTTCTTAACTTCATGTATATTGTATTTTTAAATACAATATAGAAAAAAGAAGTAGAGAGTAAGTATAATGTTATCTCACTTCAGGGAAAACTCTATTTTCTCTGTCAGATTACTGGAAACAGAAGCCAAGCCATTTGGATTACACAAATTCAATCTTAGGAAATAAGATGTGTGAAGTTATGTTTAGTCTTTGGGGTAGTTCTATTTGAGTACCCATCTGAAGACTCTGCCTATGACAACTAGGGTTTTTCAGGTCACTGTCTCCTTGAATGACTTCTTTGTCTAGTTATACCTATAAGACAGCCTCCGACATTTTCATTTTTCTAGGTGTGTAGAAATTTTCCTATAATGTATAGATCTTAAGAGATAAAGTGTCCCCAGTGATAACCAGTGTTTCTGCTACATTTTCTCTGGTATCTTAGTGAAGTAGATTTTCAATGAATACCCAGTTCCAGTACCTTCTCTAAATGCATGAGTTTTTCCCCATCTACAGTAGACACACTCAACAATTCCCACTGTAACTCACTAACTAGTCCTTAAAGCAGAAGAAATTTCTTTAAAAGAAAATGAACTTAAATTCCATTACATAATTCTGAGCTACACACATGTGTAAAGTTGAATTTACCAGCTCACCCATAATACAATGAGAACAAAAGCATAAACAATAGAAACTTTAAACATTTCCTGAAATAATTATAATTTTCTTGATTCTAGTTTACAATTTTAGTAGAAAAAAATTGGCAGAATGCCTTTAGCTGATTGTGATAACACATACCTGTAGTCCCATCAGCAGCCTGTGCCGCATAGGGGGAGTCTCTGCCTCAAAAAACAAATACCTCAATTCTTATCAAGTTGTTGTGGGGAAAGTTTCTGTGCCATGGGTGTGCAGAAATAAAAAATAATAAAAATAAGTGAAAATTACCCCCAATATTTCAAGTAGTCCTGCGTTACTCGATCATATATTTTCCACATGAGATAAATATGTGCTATTAAAATCAATTTTTATCGCAGAAAACCATAAAGAAAAGATGCAATAAAAGATGAAGACAGAAGATTGATGGCTTGGGCAGAACCTGGGAGAGGCAGGGAGGGAAGGGTGGAAGCTCAGGGAAGCAAAGGTGAACCTGAGCTCTCTATCTCCTAGTAGTTTATCATGAGGTGGGGAACAAGGTGGAGAAGAAGATCAAAGTTGGGTTTTTCACCTACTCTACCTGGAGCATACAACTCTGCTGTTTCATGGAGAATAATAAACACAATTCTAGCAACCTACAGCCTCAGCCCAGTCGAACAGCAGAGAAGCCTCCACCTCCTCTAAGACCTGTGCCCCCCAAGCACATCCTTCTTCTTTCAGGCCTATCACTCCATGTTTTCAACCATTCAAATAGCTTAGCCATTATGAAGATAATTCTTGAGACATTTTCATGAATCGCCTTTTGCCCTTGTCTGAAGAGTCTGCCTGAGGCTAAAAATGAAGAATTTTGGGTTAATTCTGTTGAAAGAAGAAATCTTAAAACAGCCTAGTATAGACTCTATCATGTGGATTTTAGTGTTAACTTTAAGGAATATTTATAATGAAAAGGGGCAAGCTGACCAGAGTAAACCACAAAATAAAAATTTTGAGGAGAAAAATAATGCCAGGGGGTAGCATAGAGCTTAATTTTATGTTCAAGGAGATAAATATATTAAGAAATGAAACGAGGGGCTGGAGAGATGGTTCAGTGGTTCAAAACACTGACTTTTCTTCCAGAGGTCCTGAATTCAATTCCCAGCAACCACAAAGTGACTCACAACCATCCATAATGGTATCTGATCCCCTCTTCTGGCCTGTGGGTGTACATGCAGAACACTATATACATTAAAAGAGGGAGGGAGGGAGGGAGGGAGGGAGGGAGGGAAGAAGGGAGAGGGAGAGAAAGGGAGTGCTGTCTTCAGGGCAAGATCTCACCCAGCTAAGTTTCTCACTTTTGAAAAGGAACTAAATAAAATAGCTTAGAGCCAGATATGGTGGGGCACACCTTTAACCCCAGCATTGGGAAGGCAGAGGCCTAAGTTTCAGGGCAGACTGGTATACAGAGCAAGTTTCAGGACACCCAGCTTAGCTAGCGAAAGATAGAAAGGTAGTGAAGATGTAATTGAACAAGGGGCTATGTTCCAGTCCCAGCAAGCAGCAGAACATGGCAGCTTCAGCCACGTGGTTCTGGGTTAGAGTTAGGACAGAGGGAAGGAGTTATGGAACAAAGTCACTGTGGCCGGGGATTTGTCAGAGGTGTCACTAAATTGAGGCCTAGCAGAGAGGTCTTTGCTGGAAACTGTGGCGCTGTAGCTTGTATTGCCTTGGAGAACCAAAAATGTTAGAGATTCAAGAGTCTTGGGATCCCTGCTGAGAAGAGCCACTTGCAGGGAGGAGATCCAGCACAAGAGAAAGAAGGGTGTTGCAGTCAACAAAGATGAATGGATGTGGAGAGGTGGAGAGCATTTTGAAGATCAGACATGGAGATGCAGAATTTGGAGTTTGCCCAGTTGGTTTGTGGTCTTGTTTGGTCCAGTATTGCCTCACTATGTTCCCTTTCCTATGTGTTGGAATGGTAACATTTATTCTGTGCATTATATGTTGGAAGTATGTAATCTGCTTTTCGATTTTGATTTTATAGGGGATTACTATAAAAAGATTTCATGAAACACAGAAAAGACTTTGAAGTTTGGACTTTTAAACATTGTTGGGATTGTTATAGACTATGAGTACTTTTGAAGTTGGACTGAATTTACTTTTGCATTAAGATAGTCTTACAAGTTCCTGGAAGGAATCCATTTCTTTTTTTTTTTTTAAGGTAAGTAATCGGTTTAGAATTTTGGCATAAGCACTAAAATAAGAACTTCATTATTATTGTTTTATCACAGTGCTAAGCTATATTTGCATATGTCTTATATTACAACTTGTCAAAAATTTAAAATACATAAAATGTATAAATTTTCACCAAAGTTATTTATCTTAAGGAAAGAAAAACTACAGAGGTGGTGGTTGCATAAACTAGAAAGACTGCTTTTATGTAAACACAGGTAAGGATATGATGTCATATAGTTAAAGAGTTACCAGCAGGCAGCTGAGCAATTGAGACTCTAGAGATTGAACAGTGGTCTACAGTGCCTACTTAAGGACTGCAACAATTAAACCCTAGTTTATCAGATTATTGTAGGACTTTATACATGTCAGCAATGAAGAGAGAAAGAGAAAAACAGATAGAAAAAAGAGATAGAGCATTCACTCTCTATTTCTTGAAATGTTATTGTCTGTTCATATAAAATAAGGAAAATCACCTAAACCCCTTATTTCAAGTTAGCTAAGACACATAGCTGGATTTTCTAGCCCTTCCCTTTGAAACTTGTGCTTTTATCTCCCTGTGTGCCTCACCCAACCCTCCAGTGATTCTCCCACACACTGAGGGATCAGCTGGAGCAGGAGCGCTCTCTAGACAGTGCAATCAGTTCAGCTGAGCCTGGCACATTCACTGTGTTCCTTCTTCTTTTCTCCTACCACTTGAATGCCAATTATGGACAACTTCCCTGATGTGCCTTACATAATAGCTGGGATAAAAGAAAGAAAGCACTGTTTTTTTCCATCTGCATCTACTGGCAATGTGCAGGACTACTGGTCCTTTTAATCAGAAGGCTGCTGGGCTGCCACACAAGGGGAACAAGGAGGTTGGAGAGCTGCAGCTTGCAGTTGCAACTCAGTGTGGCTAAAAGAGAAAAGGCTGTGACCTTCAAGATTAAGGCCATGCAGGCAAATGCAATACAAAATGAATGAATATGCTTGTTTCCATTCATTATAATTGACCAAAGTATAGATTCGGATGTAAATTACCTTCACAATTATACCACTTTTTTGCCATTTTTATTCCAGTTAAATTCTGCATCAGCTACTTAATGAAAAAATTCCCACTGTGTTCTAGGAACTATAGCTTTGGCAATATGCCTGTCCCAAAAATCACCTCTAGTATTTCCAAGAGGTCAGATTATTTCTTCTTATAATATATGGCCAGTTATGAGGCTTTCATAACCTCAGCCTTTGGATGATACCAGCACAGATGTGCAAGTGAGCACACACACACACAGACACACACACACACACACACACACACAAGGGGGAGGGGGAGAGAGAGAAAAAGAGAGCTGTTTTAATAACACTCTATATATTATGTCTTGGGATACTGGGAAAACCCAAAGCATGTTTTCTTTTCTTTCTGTTCTGTATTAGTCAGGGTTCTCTAGAGTAACGGACTTATAAAACGAGTCTCTCTTTATACATATAAAAGAGATTTATTGGAATTACAGGCTGAAGTCCAGCTATCCCAACAATGGTTGCTGTGAGTGGAAAATCCAAGAACCTAGTAGTTGCTAAGTCAACAAGACTGGATGTCTCAACTTGTCTTCACTATATACTGGACTCCCTAGGAAGTAGGCCCTAATACCATGTAGGAATGAGTGTGCTAGAGAGGCAAGGGCAAGCTGGCAAAGAGCAAAAGTTTTCTTCTTCTCTGTCCATAGAAAATACGGCCAAGATTAGAGGCATATCTTCATGAAAGGTGTGTGTTTCTTCCTCAAGATCAGGATTGAAGGCATGTGTTTTCTTGTCTCAAGGTCTGTATTAAAGGCATATGTTCAGACTAGAAGTGGATTTACCCACTTCAAATCAAGGATAAAATCTCACAGGTGTGTTCTCCATTTTCTGAGTCATAGTTTGTTCCAGATGTAGTCAAGTTAACAACTAATAATAGCTATTACAAGTTCAGATTGCTAACCAATAGTCATATGTTCTTGCTGTGCCAGTTACACTTGCCAGCTTACAAATTAGAAAGTGTTCTGCCAAAGAAAACTTCTTTCCACTCCCGTGTTTCCTCTAAACATGATCATCATCAC
The DNA here is from genome assembly GCA_004026605.1 of Ondatra zibethicus. Taxonomy (NCBI): domain Eukaryota; kingdom Metazoa; phylum Chordata; class Mammalia; order Rodentia; family Cricetidae; genus Ondatra; species Ondatra zibethicus. Next base: position 69,795 of record PVIU01009495.1, on the reverse strand, counting down.
AGATTTGAATAAATCAACAAAGACTGGAAACACGTAATTAACCTTTGAAAATCAATTCCAAGTAGACAAAGTAGAGCACCTGCTCACTGACTTTGACTTGCATGACTCCCCTTCCGAATCTTTTCAGTTATTTTGTTCAGCTCAGCATCCAAGAATATATATGAGTACTTTGCATGAAAACTGCACCAGATATTAGAAGTAAAATGATATAAGATAGATTTGCTTCTCAAAGGGATTCACTCAATAGAAGATACAGTAACTCAGGACACAATGCCCAATAGTATATGGGTCCCTTCCCTCTTCAGTTGATGGAGATAGATGGTCTTCAAAAGGAGGCCTCATCCTCCCATCCCCTTCTTTCCTCCTATCTTCTCCTCACCATAGCTTACCAGCAGCAAATGATGAAGCCTGAGAAGTTCACTCTCCCATCTACTTTCCTTAAATGTCATAAGATCTACATCTTTCAGGTATTAGGGAAAGGAGAAAGTGAACACACAAGTGGCCTGATAGTTTCTTTACAGACAGTCATGTTGTTTCTCTAAATCATGTTTCATTACCACTATGAATCACTTTCATCAAACTTATAATAGAAATAAAGCTAAATATTGGGATTTAGCCCCCAATATCACCTAAATCTGATTTAAAGAAGTAGCTGTGTTAAGTATTTGTTAATCTTTCTTTTGTTATAAAACCGTCAATCACAAGTTTTGTGATAGTTGAGGGGGAGATATAATCCTTTGTCTCCTGTGCGGGAATGACAGACTATATAATGCAGATGCCTGTGGTAAATTTAGTAATGGAAGTTATGAGTTTAATACATAATTGGAGGATACAACCAGAAAATTCTTCCAGAATCAGTGTCATATGTGTTAAATAATAACAGTGAAATAGGATAAGCCAGGGAACAAAAACTGTAAAGAACATGGCTGCTGAAAAAACTCGATAGAAGAGAGAGAACATATGTGTTATGCCAAGACACATAGGGGCAGGATCACATGGGCATTGCACTAAAATATAGGCATTGGCATTGTATAAAAAGATTCTCTTTTCCTACAGGAACAATTCTACATTCTCAATGATCGCAATGAAGTGATGCTGGAGAAAGGAGCAGCTTGTTTGGTTCCTGGCTGCCCATTTAGCTTAGACCTGAAACAATCACACAGAAACTATATTAATTAAATCAGTACTTGGCCCATTAGCTCTAGCTTCTTATTGGCTAAGTCTTACATATTAACTTAACCCATTTCTATTAATCTGTGTATCACCATGTAGCAGTGGCTTACCGGGTAATGTTCCCAGCTTATGTCTCAGGCAGAAGATACGTGGCTTCTCCCTGACTCTGCCCTCTTTCTCCCAGCATACAGACTAGCTTTCCCCGCCTAGTTCTGTTCTGGCCTTGCCATAGGCTCAAAGAAATTCTTTATTCATTAACCAATAAAAGCAACACACAGACAGAAGGACCTCCCACACCATTTCACCTTTTCTGCTTAAACAAAAAGGAAGGTATTAACATAGTAAAATTATATTACAGTTACAATATTTATATCTACTTTATCTTTTATCATAACTAAAGAAAACTATATCTATAACTATAAATTCTTCAACTCTATCAAAGACTCCAGATGGATAAAATATTACTTAAGTAAACAAGAAGTGCATTGCAAGCAACTCCCAAAATTCTAGAATTCACAGAGACATCTCACTACCTGGACAGTCACCCAAAATTCTTCTGTATTATTGGGGCATCCACCTTCAGCTTACAGGCCCATAGTATCCATAAGACTTTTCTATAAAGCAGGAAATTTCAAAGTTCCACCTATATTGGAAGTTTGTCAGTCCTTTTCTTCTGTGTCCTGCAAAATGTCTGGCAGACACTTTCATGATGCAAGAACCCTGAAAGATTGTTTCACCTTTAGGCAAGTTCACCAGTCATTTCTCTGTGGGTCCTGGATGTCCAGTTCAGCAGTCCAGGCAGGAGCAGATTTTTGCCCAAATGGCTAGCAAACTCCATAAGGAGATTCTTCAATGCCCATCTTCCTCTTGAAGTAATTGGTGCTATCAGGAGAAGATGTTTCTCATTGTCATGAAAGGTCCTAATTTATTAAAACATTTTAAATGCCATATTCTGAAGGTCTCTAAAAAAATTTGAATAATACCTATCTAACTGAAATATATCTCTATATATCTAGAAAATCTAACTAACATGACTACAAGCTTGACTATTATAGATGATTATCTATTAACTTATATTTCTTAATTATAAATTACATTTTTAAATGAACTATACAAACACAATAACTTAATCAAGAGCAGAAATATACATATATCAAAATTGACCTTAAATTTGTATCAATAAACCAAGATCCATTCCAATGCAAATATTTATAGCATATCCCCCTTTAAATGTAAAAGAACATTTATAAACAATATTTGGGAATATGGGCATAGTTATGTCCAAATTTCTTCCTGCTGTTTATTGGGCAAAGTAATTTTTTGAAGGATATTCATGGTGACCTTCGGGGGGGGGGTTGTTCCTTCAAGCCACACCAGTCTGGAATCAATCCACAGGTTCTCATCCTCTGTGGAAACCAGAGAAGAACCTCTTTTCCAAAGCAACATATCCTTAGGCCCAAATTTGGAAGTCATGATACCTTTAGAACATATATGCTGGTTTAGCTTAGCAGCCCATGCAATGAAATGTCTCTCTATACTTTGCTCCTTCACAGTCAAAAATAAATAAATAAAACACATTAATACATATAATCCAGACTTTCTGTGTATAATCAGTCTTTACATGGCTTGTTTTTACCCTATTACTTTTTAATATTTATTTTATTATCTTTACTCCTTTAATCTATGACTGTCTATACTGTGTCTCTTTAAAGACTTTACCATTTTAATCTATTATCCTTGTTGTGGTTGGAGATTTTACATGTAATTGTCATTAATGTGCCACATGAGAAAAATATTTTGATGAGTAAATACTTTAAAATGTGGTAAAGATTAAGAGATGTGAATATATTTTTTATGAAAACCATGACTATGCATCCTCAAATATCTTGTGATTAAATTTTTATAAATTAGAAACAAAAAAAAAAAAGACTTTACCATTTTTTAATACCATTTATTTCTTTTCCAACTCTCTATACTCTTTTTCTTCTCTCTTCCAAGCCTAAGTACATTTTCCAACACTGTGACCCATTTAGAGGTCTTTTATGTCTGAATCTGTCCTACTATGTATCTGTAATACTTTACTCTCCAGGACAGTTTCTTAACATGCTAAGAGCTTCTTGAAAACTAAAGCTTCAGCATTTCTAGGTCAAATATGGTACTACCTGTTTGCCCAGCATAGTCCAGCATGGCAGATCCACTTGCCTTCTCTGAGAGCTGCCATGCACACAGCCCCACTTTCAGGCACACAGCTGGTCCACATTGCCATCAAGCAAGCCACAGCATGCTGCTCACAAACCCCATCCAAATGTTCCATCTCCCAAAAGATTCAGAGTTTGGGCTAGCAGCATGGCCCATGGCCGGGAAGCTGCCATTTTGAAACTACCCAGCTGCTACCACTGAATCAGTAAGACCTCTCTTAAAGGAGCTGCAGCATGCTGCCAGCAAAGAGCAAGAAGCTGTGATAAAGTCTGTATTTTTGTGTCTAGAATTTCTTTTTAAGCCCTCTCAGGTTTTATGTGGATTTAGATAGCCACATTGGTGCCAATTTGTTGGAGAAGGGAGCAGCTTGTTGGTTCCTGTCCGCCCGACTAGTTCAGCCCCAAATAACCATGCAGAAACTGTATTAATTAAAATCACGACATGGCCCATTAGCTCTAGTTTCTTATTGGATAACTCTTACATATTAATTTAACCCATTTCTATTAATCTGTGTATCGCCACATGGCAGTAGCTTACCAAGTAATGTTCCCAGTGTCTGTCTGAGGCAGAGGATACATTGCTTCTCCCTGACTCTTCCCTCTTTCTCCCAGCATACAGCCTAGCTTTTCCAGCCTAGTTCTGTTCTGCCCTTGCCATAGGCTCAAAGCAGTTCTTTATTCATTAACCAATCAAAGCAACACACAGACAGAAGGACCTCCCACATCAAAGTAAGAAAAGGATAATCCTCTGTGAGGACCAGTTACTCTGTGACCATGGAAAAACCTCACAATATGTCTAGCACTTGGTTGTTACAGGTGTAACTGCTATAGAAAAGAATAGATGGAAGTTAAGGATAGCAAACAGATATTACAATGAAATACAGAGATAAGACACAGAGAATCCATGCTGAGGGAAAACTTTGGACATGGAACTGATGTATAAGTTTACTGAAGTGTACCTCAATAAACCAGTGAGAGGAAATTACAGGGAGTAGGGATCTTGTTCTAATTGTTGTCAAATCCCAGGAGTTTTCAATGTACATAGGAAGTTAAGTAGATGTTGTACTAGCTTCTTATCACTCTAAGTAGCACTTAAAACTACTAACTTAAAGAAAGACCACACACCCAGGTAATGAAGAGTATGGTTCAGGACCTGGCTGCACCATTGCTTTGGAGCCTTCGTTGAAGCAGTGAAGTACAGAGGAGAGTGTAGCAGAGCAAATCCCATAGCTGGAAAGCAAAAAGAGTGAGAGCAGAGTCGGGCCCACAGACCCTTGCAGTGATCTCTTCCAGGGCTCATCCATTTAAGTTTTGCAAGCCCCCAAAAGTGCATCTCTGGAAATAAGGACACCAAAATATGGACCTTTAAAGTCATTGAAACATATAATCACTACAATATGGATCTCAGAAAAAGAGGCTGAATTCATTTTGCAGATAAGTTAGACAACTGCCCTCACAAGGCAAATACTAGGAACTTTGGGTATATGACTGACTGATCACAGTAAGGTTAATGTAAACACTGAAAAGGTCTCATCCTAGAACTTTTCAATAGAATAGTGCTTAAATAGGTGGAAATTCATATCTATAAAGATTCCCATTGCAAAATATATTCCCCACAAAGATATGAGAAACAAACAGTAAAGTCAGACTAGTAAACACAAGAAAAGAGATTCCATTAAAGAAATGAATTATTTCAAATGTCATGTACCCAAGAATTCTAATTATGAAGAGTTAAACAAAATCCTTGTCAGAATCTTGACAAAAAAAAATTTAGATTTTACATTAACAGACTCCATGGAACAAGGCAAGAACAATTGTTAGGAAACATTTGTGTGGAGAAAGTTGGCTAAAGATGGAAAATTGACATTTCTATTTGAGGTAGGAGGTTCAATGATGGGTTGAGATAGAAGCAGAAGTCAGGTGGGGATGAGAGGTCAGTAGCAAAGCTGTGGCTCAGAGTGAGATGATGGGCACATGTAGGTGGCTCACGATAGTTTAGTCAACTGTCCAGATCTGCCCCAGAATTATTATACAAACTTCCTCTTCTCTAGTGACTTGGTTGCAATTCAAAAGAGTTAAGAATTTCTTTCAAATATTCTCTCATAATAAACATCATGAATTTAACTTAGTGTTATTCACTTGGATACCCAAGATATCATGAATGTGAGGACGTTTGCTCGTTTCTCTCTTTTCTGAGAGATCATGGCAAATCTTACCTTGTTAGTCCCCAAAATTCCCACATTACCTAGCTTGAAAAACAACTAAATAGCTGTAATTATCAAGCAACTATGAAATTAAACAACCATCAAAAAATATTGTCTAGGACCCCATTTAAAAAAACAACAACTTAGTTTATTTCATGTGCTTTATTTTAACTACTTCTGATACTGCCCCATCAGGTCAGAGTATAAGTGAAAATTTAGAGACTAAAACAATGTGTTGTATACCTGAAAATATCAAATAAATATGCACATGAACTTCTGTAATTAGACAAAAGCTTATAAAAAGAATTCTAATTGTTATCAATATTTTTCAAGGAATCAAATATATATTTAAAGGGTACCACATTCCTGCCAAGATTATAAGCTTTCCTTCATTGGAACTTTACACCTCAAAACTGTGTATTTCACACACAAAACTGGTATTTCTTTGTTAATAAAACCAAATATTGAATATCTATACAGGCATAAAGAAAATGAGTTCTCTAGAAATGAGTTTCTTTACTGAATATTGTTTGTTTTCTATGGGACTCTGATCTATATTTATTTAATGAAAACACAAATAATTTTTTCTGAGAAATCAATATAAACATTCTTTTCTTAACCCATGTCAATGTAAAAGATGGTTTTAAGTGTTTATTTTTAGTTATCTACCGATTTTGCTAGTTAAATACACAGTCTGGTAGATAAAACAGAAAACGTCTTTTACTTCAGAATCTCTAACTTGCATTTATTAACTACATGGCTAAGAAACAATAAACAAGTATGTAATAATGCAAAAATAATTTTGAGCTCTTTATAAATTGCATGGAGAAAATCCATCTTATCTAGTATTAAGGAACTTGGAGAGTTGTGTTAAAAAGAGATTAGGAAGGCTGTTCCTGTTTTAGATAGTCTGCAAAGTCTTATGAACAGACTTGGTATTTCCTAGCAAAAAGACTAAACTTGGGCAGAGGGACAGAGGAGGGAGCCTTGTTTGGAGGAAAAATACTTCAATACTGCTTTCAAGTCTTTAGGATCCTGGCAAATCTCACTGTCTGTAGTTTGTAATTACCTCATCAGCAAAATGTCTGTGTTGGTCTAGGTCAACAGTTTTCATAGTCAGTGATCAAGAATGAAAAAAAAAAAAACAGTAACACGTGGATGTTAAGATGTTTGCCAGAGGGAGTTGGATTAAATGATCATTTACACTGACTCTGCAGGTCTTAATACTTAGGGCTGGCCATGACGAAGAAAGGCAGGCTACAGCTGACAGCATGAGCTCATGATGCAGTCAGGCAAGTGTTCTTCTTCAGGAAAACGTCAAGCATCTTAAGATCTTTCAAACAACTGATTCAGGTACTTTAGTTTACCCAGGCTTCTCTTCTACCTGATGTTAGCTGCTGACATATTTTAACTACGTATGCAAAACACATTCACAGCAATGTCATGCTTACTGTTTAATTAAATAGCTAATAGTTATAATTCAAATAACATATAATTTACCTTCATAATTACAGCAAAGTTTCTGAGTTTTGTTTTGTTATCAAAATACAAAAGAAAGGAGAGGGGTCTGAAAAATATTTGTTTGTATTTTTGCTTAATAACTCTACCTTTTCTGGTAACACAAAACTACTTATTTATACATTTCTTTGATACATGTGTGTTAAACAATTATAAATGCCAACTAGTTGTTTAAAAATACCTTGCTGGAAATGTTCTAATGTATGATGTTGTCAAAATGACGGCATCTCCAGGATCCTCCCACACCTCAACTCTAGGTATAGAACCTATAAAGATAAAAGCTTGCTGAACACAGAAGGTTTCAGCTGCTAATACTGATCAGTTTCATATGAACAGTCTTGTTTTGGTAACATTGCCCCAGTGTGTTCATTTAGTGTTGAGAATTAACAACACAGTGTTCTTAGGCAGTTAGACTCCTTTCTTGACCTTGGGTTTCCTCCTGTCACCAGGAAGTCCCAGCAATTCCTTCTTAAGAATGCCTTGAAGTTAAGTGTTTACAATACCCATGGTTCAGTTTGGGTGCCACTCACTTAGTTTTAGGGTCTTTCCAGTATTTGTAGCACTCACCCCACATCTGAACACAGTCCAGAGAGGCTTTGCATAGGATACTGTCTCATGTACAATGGACTCCATACTGGTTTTATTTTATAAGTATGTTATCCATAAAACTTTCAGAAATATTTATTGTCTGCAAAACCCTAAATAGAACACTTTTTTAAAAAATTATTTAATAGTGTGATGCCAAGTAAGATAGTTCATGATTCTAAATATTCAATTGTTTGCCTCTAAATTACTAAATCCAAATAGATTTCTCTGGTTTAACTTTAGCAACCAGTTATCCTTTCTTATGCTTTCATCATCTTCCCTGTCTTACATGCATTACAGGGTTTAAAAAATGTGCAGCATTTGTTGAGTGACTTCAGCAAAGAAGCTCACTGAAGGTAGAGAAAGACTTTCTTCATATTTTCAGTCTCCCTTCCATAGAAATCCTTAATCTGTGCTCACTGTTCTGTATTTTATTCTCAGCCATTGGAGATCATAATTCCAGTAGTACACACAAGAGCTGCAGAACTCAGTTACTACATGTTATAGCATGAGGAAGATAAGATCAATAGAAAATACTCAGGTTTTGATTCAGTAATATTATTTTTTAAATATAATAGACCAGCTATTAATCTTGGGGGACTATTACTTCAAATATCATGTTACTGTGTATTGTGAATATGATTAATGAAATCTTAATTTTTTTGAAGTCCACACACTTTGATCAAAGTCACCCCAATTATCTTCTCTGATCCTCTTCTAACTCTCCAAAGTCCCTTGTCTTCCAGAGTCTTCCTCTTACTTTTATGCCTCCCCCCCACCACACACACTGTGTTTAATTAAGGGAAATATCCTCTTTAAAGGTTCAGGAAACATAATATAGGAAAAGCAAGAAAGAATGTAAGTGTTGGATGATAAGAAGGGATGCTGTAAAATGCTGACATATACTTTTCATGGTCATTTCACGCACTTTTAGAAAAAAAATCTAATACTTAATCTTCAAAACTGCCTCAACCAGCTTATATATAGTTACAAGTGAACAGAAACACTAGAAGCCTGTCAATGCCTGCTAATTTAGCTGTTCCTTGCTGCAACCTGCATGGCTTAGGTGTTCACTGATTGGTTTTGTGGAAAATCAGATACAACAGACACACAGAGAGAAAATCTGAGCTCTGGGGTCTGGGTCCTCTGATTGAGATATACCATCAGCAACCCAGAAAATTGGAGCATTTATTTTATACATCTGAATAAGAGAGGCATTGTGGCTTGAATGGAAATGGCCCAGATAGGCCCATAGGGAGTGGCACTATTAGGAGGTGTGGCCTCCTTAGAATAGATGTATCCTTGTTGAGTGAAACTGTGTCACTGAGGGTAGGCTTTAAAGTCCCAGAGGCTCATGCCAGGCCTAATGTCAGTCATTCTTACTGCTGCCTACAGATCCAGATGTAGAACTCTCAGCTACCTCTCCAGCTCTGCCTGCATGCTGCTATACTTCCTGCTGTGAAGATAATAGACTAAATCTCTGAACTTAATTCACCCCAATTAGATGTTTTCCTTTATAAGAGTTGCTGTGGTCATGGTGTCTCTTCACAACAATAAAACACTAAAGCAGGAGGCAAGTTTAATATATTCGTGAGAACAAAGAGGCAGGTTTAGGTAATCACTATAGAAAGGAATTTCAGGATGAGAACATCAGGGAGGAGGGCTAACCTCTGTAGGGAGGAGTCTCAGGCTATGAGCATCAGGAGGAGGGCTAACCTCTGCAGGGAGGAGTCTCAGGCTATGATCATCAGGGAAGAAGAAGCTGTGGTGGGCATTTTCTGCACACACTGTCAACATCTACACATGACCAGGAGAAAGCTTTGCCAGTCCTGAGGGTCTGAGGTATTGGGGTCCCTGACAGGGCCTGCCCATGTGAACCACACCCATCTACTCAAGACCTCATCTGCTCCTAAAATCCTTCCTTTCCGTGTCTTAGACGTTTGGTATGAAATGCCATGCTAAGTCTAGAGACAGTTTGATGTGATACTCAATATCAGGCATAAATATGAAAACGAGAAAGAACATGATGGCCCCTGTTTCCAACAAAACCCAACAAAATTGTCCTCACAGTCTCCTCTACCCAAACTAACTAAGCCACATACCCTACTGCACCAAAACTCAAAATTTTAGAGAAGGAAGTTACAAACAACCATGTTTGACTATAAATCAACTGTTTGCTAGGTATGTGCACACATTTAATTTAATTTAATTAATTCATTTTTATATGTTTGTCTGTGTACGACATATGTATCCGGCGTCCACAGAGGCAAGAACAGAGGACTGGATGTTTGGAACCTGGAACTAGAATACACTGTTGTGACCAGCCATATGGGTGCTAAAATCAAAATGGACTCCTCTGAATGAAGAGCCAGTGCTCTTAACTGCTGAGACATATCTCCAGCCCATGTCTGATAAATTTTAAAATAAACAGGATATTAAGCTTAGAGATAAACACACTTGGTTTGTTGAGAAAAGGACAAACATTAGTGACTGAGAGAAAGGTAAAACCTAGATAGTGTTTGCTCCTAGATAGTGGCAATACCTAAGATTGTTTACTCTTGATCGCTCAATGAGAAGAGGCAAAAGAGCATGAATTCAGGGTTATAAAGATTGTTCTCTGTCATTGCAGGATGATGCCCAATTTTGCAAGGCAATAAAAATAAGCTACTTTGCTTTCACTGCTATGAATCCCAGAACTTTTACTATGGAATGAGGATCATTGACAGTCACACCCATGGAGTCACTGGATCAGTGACTACCCGGCTAAGAGTTCCACAAGACCAGTCCCATCAACATTCTCTTACTTTGCGGGGAGTTTCATAAGGTCCTAACTCTCCATGAATAGCTACTGACAGTTACAAGAGAATCATATTGATCAGAGATGTAGCCACTGGTATAGAATGGCATTGAAGTAAATAACCTTCCACTCATAGCCATGCAGGCAAGGATGCTTCTAGTTACATGGTTTTCTTCAGTTTAGGCTCAACATACAGGAAGGCGTTATGATCTCTGTGAACTGTTTACCTGATACCTGAGAAATGCTCACCTAGGTCAGTCCTTGGCTCAGCCACAATTATGAATTAATTTTCAATTTTACACTGAATTTGTAGTATGCAAGTAAAATATTTGCTTCAAAATTGCTTTTCAATTGGCAAATCATCTCAACAGCTTATGATGAAAAATTTTAAAATTATTCAAGGATGAAATAGCTTTTTAATTAGAAATGTCCAAAAGAATAAACAGAGTGATCAATTTACCTGCAGAGATAACTTTTGTTGATGTTTTAATTAAAAAAATAATGAAATTTCATGCAAATTGTTTTCCTATTTTGTTAAAAAACAATTCAAACATGACACAACAATTTGACTAGATTCCTTTCTGAGTTGGGGTTAAGTATGAGGAGCATCGGAGAACTGGAGGAAGGATGAAACGTGAAGACTCCTCTTGCCCAAGGGTTCCATTGAGCAGTTACACAGTGGCAACATCCCGCGGGCTGCAACTGAGAATCACCTGAGTATATTCACAATAGATTCCTGCTTCAGAACTTCTCCAGTCAGTCAAACAGTATGCAGATCCTGCTTTGGAATGTCTGACTAGAATACTCCTTTTGGGCCTTTCTTACGTGTTGCCAGATTTGAAAACCCTTTCTCAAGCATATTTAGTGCCTGAATACAGAAAATGAGGATTATTTCCCAAAGACGTGATTCTGACTTTCTATGTAGCACCACCACCATATCTTTACTAGGCAACCTAACATTCTATAACTTGTGGATTTGACTAATTTTCATGGGTTTTATCCTAATAATAAATATTTATTACACACAATATATCCTTATGATGAACACATTATATAAAAGAAAATAAACAAAAAAGGAGAGGAGAAAGTAACAGAAAAAGACACAAGAGAGAGAGAGGGAGAGAGATACAAGTCTCAGACACTTTCACTCCTCACTAAGTAGCCCTTTCCTCAGAACACTTCCATTCTCTTCTTCCTCCCTCTGTTCCTTTGTTCCAATGCTTTTTTTGACATAACTTTATATTTGATTTGCCAAACAATTTTGAAATAATTTTATCCCTTTCTCCTGAATCAGTCTTTTACCGATAATCCAAGTAGAAAAGTTTATATTTTCTACTTTATTTACATTTGTTTTTACTTAGTGATTCTAAAATATATATGCAGTAACATATATTGATTAAATTAAGTGTACAATTACATAAATCTTAATATTTTGTACCAGATTATTCATTATTTACACACATAAACAGAACGTAGAAACTCTCTGCCTCAGCCAGTGACATAGCAGGGTCCTGCTAGTGGAAATACCTCTACTCAGAGGCCATGAACTCCCAGCCATCCACCACTTCTGTAACAGCATATAGATAAATGTTAAATATGGGTTTTTTTCACTTCAGTTTGTTTCATCTTTTTGTCCTGAAATTTTGAGATTTAGTGATTATTAATGAAAGTATTAAAGTGTTTCTTATTCACAAATTACTCTTTCTCTGTTGAGCCTATAAATTATAACTTCTTTTGGTGTCATTGACTTGTAGTCCTTTCAATTGATTTCCAATCACAACTGTCCTTCCTCTCATTCCATCCCTTTTTCCATTTAATTTTAGTAGTCATATCTCTTCTTAGTTTCTTAAGCATAGGAAAAATTTTAAAACTTTTTCTAAATTTAATTATAGGCAATAAATTCTTATGCATTTCCCTTTAAACACACCTTTATATCCCTCTTCAAATGTTTTGTAGCTTTTTATTATTTAGGAAAAATTAGCTCTCAGTTTCCTGCTTGATCAGTTCTTTACCCCTGAGTACTTTTAATGACTGCTTACTTTTCCAAATTTTTTTTATTATTCTCAAGCTGCAGCTTGATATTTCTAATATACATAATATGATCTTAGAATAGACGTCTTAAGATTTCAGGCCTTAAAAAGAAGTCTCATTAAATGAGAAAGTGATGTTCTTTCTGAGCACATAACTCATGGTTACTTAAACTGCGAATTCTCAACTTAGCCTATGAATGTTTATTTTCTATTATCACTTCGTGTATGATAAATGTACAATAAAATCATTGCACACACTGTCACTGCAGTAGTGTTCTTTACACAAAAATGCGATATAATTGCTTATTTTTAGCTTAATTAGCAATCTATTTATTAAACAACTAAGACTACATAGAACCCTGCCAAGTGTATTTATCCATGTTGTTAATGTTTTGAGTGCTATGTTCACTATGTGGAATTTAATCTTTGCATTCTGCTCAGTCTGAAAAGCATCCTTTCCTTTTTCTTTCTTGTGTGATTTTGTTTTGTTTTGTTTGTAGTGTGCCTGTGTATGCATGAGGATGGTTTGCTAGTACAAATCATCTTCTGATGAACTATATAACCTCTTGGTTTCCCCCCAAATGACCTCATTTTTTTTTAAAATGTAGCCTTCACAGTCCGTAGAATTCTCTGTGTAAGTAATGTATTTAATACTGTTTTTTTTTCTTATTCCCGTTCCTGAAAGAAATACCTCCCTCTTCGCCTACATGGCCTTGTATGAAATTTGTCCTTTGTCCCCGTTAATTCAGTGTGTTTCTTTTCAGCATGACTGCTATAACATTTATTGGTACAATGTGCTTTATATTTGGTAGTTTCTAAATATCTTTTAGATACCTCTCTTCTTTATTATTCCATTTGGAATTCTTTTACTCAATATTTCTTTCAGTCTTTTACACTGATCTTATCTTCTGACATTTCAATTCAATCACTTGATAGTGTCTCGCCAATCAGTATAGCTTTTGGTATTTTGTCCCCTTCTACATTAATGTGATCTGGCTTCAAACACTCTGATGCACACTGATATTTTTCATTTCTAGGTTTCAGTAGATTCCATTTTCATAGGTTCAAAGTATTTTCTGAAAATCTCCTTTTATCTATTCCACTTTGATTTGTAAATGAACTATAATTTTACACAGTTCTTAGCTTAGCTACATGTCAGAAACTTATGTAACAGAACTATAGTAAAAAGAAAAGACATGTGTTCTTCAACACTTTACAGTTGAGTGTTTGGTGACCCCAGTCTGATAGCTAACAAGGCTATGAACCAATTAATGACTTCACATTGTTGAGAGTACATACTAGAGCGAAAGTGAGTGGAAAGGAAGTTCAATAATAGAGTGTTTTTAATCTCACTATGCTCATCTCTACCGAGTTCTCTTTTTACCTCACTTTGTAAGTGCTGAAATAAAAATTATGTAAAGTTAACATTACATTTAAGGAAAATGTCCTTTAGGTTTTCAGCATTTTACAAGCAAAATAGTCTATCAGGGTGGCAGCTATTTCTTTCTCTGAACTCATTCTGCCAAAACTGACAGGGACTTGGAGAAAGAGGTGTTGTTTGATTGACTGGTAGCTACAGAATTTTGAAGGAAGCCTCTTATGGGCAAGGGAATTATACCAGTCAGACTGGGATGAGAGTCTCATACATGAATGAATAAATTTATGCCAGAAGTCTCTAAATGTGCTGAAGAAACAATTAAGCAGAAGATTTCTTAACAACAGTTAATTAAGTGTTTAATGATACTTTTTTATTTAATGCCTCCTGCATGTTACAGAACTATATAAGCTATCCCAGTAGTATTCAGTTGTAAGTATGGACAAGACTTCAAGAAAAGTGTAAGAGATGCTGCCAAGAAGTTGTCCTAAATTTACTTGTTAAACAACATCATAGGTGATGCTTGCATTTCCTTTTTCAGATACCTTCAGAGGCATCAGTCTGAATTCAGGATGATGAACTAATTGGAGGAAAGTACCAATTATGTTTAACCATGTCCTTGATCTTTGAAGTTTTGGGTAACAGACTTCAGTCTAGTGCTCCATTCTCTAACGAAATTAAATATTCAAAGATCGCTACTACTTTTGTGCAGCTTCCATGTTTGTGTTTGACCATCTATACCACACAGTTTAAAATTACACTGTGATATTGTTTAAGAAAAGTGTAATACCACATCCCATGAAAGAGTAACATGAAAAGATTAATTACTTCTTGTGAAAAAATATCCAACTTCCCTAGAGAACTACTGCTAGAAATTTGCTATGGCTTTCACATACTACTCGTAAATGTTAAATAGATTCTCTGAAACAACCATCAAGTAAGTGGTATTTAAATCATCCAAAGAAGTAAATCATCCTTCTACATACCTGTGTCAGCCTTCCAGTACATGTGGCAGCTGTTAATCTAATGTATTGATAAAGAAAAAAAAATTAGGTCAGTAGTACCTGCCAGTGTCTGAAATAAGAGTCTGCTGAGTGGGCATTTGGCACACACAAGACACTTAGGACTTCACCTCCTTCATACTGAGAGGGAGTGTCTGGAGTCTATCTGTCAAGCATGTGCAGATCCCAGAAGCTGGTATTAAAGAAACCTCAGCGATTACACACCTCTTTTGGAATATTAGTTTAATATGTGTTACAATAGTTTATGCTGTGGAATATTTGTTCAAGGATGCAAAAACGTGCTGAATTGTTCTATGTTTCATTTATTTAACTCTGTAATTGTTACCTTTTCTGTCTAAAACATCTGATTGGTCTAACAAAGAGCTGAACAGTCAATAGCTAGGCAGGAGATGGATATGCGGGGCTGCTGTCTTTCTTCCTTTATTTTTCCAAACCCAATGAAAGCAAATTACAATTCTAAATTTTAGCATGTCTAATTTACCCTTTAATAACTTAGTGATATAAAACCCCTTTTGGCATCCTCATGAAAACCACAGAAATTTTAAAAACTGATAACAGCATTTAAAATAAGCATAATATTCTAATACAAAAGAAAATTCTAAGAACTATACACCGTAACTCTAAAGTAACACTGACAAAATTGCAATCATACATAGGACACATGTTTATGTTGATACTCAATGATTTTTCTGCTCTGTATGCAGATGTGCTTATGTATATGCGTGCTCACATGTATGGGGCATGTGTGTACACAAATGGAGACTTGAGGCTCTTCTGAGAAGGCAGCTGATAGTCCTGTCTCTGCACCCATCTACCTACCACAAATATTTAGTATTCAATAATATGCAAATAACTTTTGACTACAATGTTAGAAAACGTAAAGACAGAATCATCAGCTCATTTATATATCAAAAATAAACAAAAAGAAACCCCCAAAAATTAAATCCATTCTTTATGTATAACAGTACAACTTACTTATCAAGAATGATATAATAATTTGATATAGTTTTAAACAGAAAAAAGGCAAAGTTTCAGGTTAAAAATCCTGCCCTCCAAAAATTAATACTCTATATGTTAATTATATTCTAGCATTGATATTAGTTGATCTAATGTTAATTATTTTAATTATATTTCATCATCCATGATGTTAGTGTGAGTTACTTACATTCCAACTGATGACTAAAATGATGTTTCAAATATCTCAGTGTTGTTTGCTAATGACTAAAACCTTCAATTAATTTTCAAAGAAAATATAATATTTCATTTATTTACATGATCATATATTTTAGAGGAAATTTAATAAATATAAAAATCATAAAAATATGCTCTAGATCTAAAACATATAAAGAATTGTTTTAAGACTATACTTACATGGAGTTGAATTCTACACTAACAAATTCAAGAAAATGTATTTAATAATTCCTTTTAGTGGGAACATTATTGGGACTTTTGCTATGCCATTCTATCAGCCTACTTTTCTTGAAGCAGAAGAATGCTTCTCACTGTGATGACAGAATAGTAAGGATCCTCTGTGCTCCTGACAAAATATACTGAGAATCATGTTAGCCTCTCCAGCCCTGGGAAGTATGTGAGACCTTCCTAGATCTACCATTCTATAGTTTTAAAGCCCTAACAATAACAAAATACTGTAAATCATAGCAGTGAACAATTGTTCCTGGTGTAATAACCCATTTCTAAGGCTCACATTTACTTGAGATTAAGGGTAAAGAGAAGCGTGGCTAATTCTGGTTGGAGAGAACTCCAAAAGTGCACAATGGACTCCGGACCTGGGTAGTGATCATGGGGTGTGGGTACACACACCATTGCCTACATTAAGACTAAGATAGTGCTAAGTAAACAGTCCCTGATGATTTGTGTTAAAAATGAGAGCTAAAACAGAAGGCAGCCTATGACAGCTTTGTTTAGTTTTGTGCTGAGAGTTTGTGTCCCTTTTGCCCAGGGTGACACTAGATAGCCAGAGACAACCTATGCCCAGAATGAAGCAATAGCAAACTACATGTTTTCAAGGTTCACACTAAGACACACAGAAATCTTCAGAGTTCTCAGACTTTATGAACCTTTATTTCAGCATTATATCGGGGCTATTTATAAAAGACCGATACCACAATGTTCCAGAGCAAATGATAGGTTAATAGGTGAGGGTCTGAAAAGGCATGTATCCAGAAGACCGGTGTGGTAGAAATTCCTCCCACTTCCTATATAGAAACCACAGGGTCCTGGCTGGGTGGGGGGGAAAAACAGTAGTAAACAAAATAGAAACCAATCCTGAATCATTTGATCAAACCTATGGGAAAAAAATCACTCAACACACATTCATTTCCTTGTTTTAAAATGCTTTTGTCCTCCAGAAAGGAAAGTAACTAAAGGTCTTTAAATGAAAGGCTTTGAGTCTTGTTTTCTTAATAAAGTATTATTTTTCTCCCAAGAATAACGGTTGAGAAGCACTTTCTCCTAGGCTGCTCTCCTTCAGCTGGAGGACGTGTTCAGAGTAGCTCCCTCTATTTCAGCTGATTTATGGTGAATGCTGAATGTATTTCCTAATGACTGTAAGCATGAGCACCTCTGTAAAACCACAAAGTTTGATATCTGAGATTTATTTTTCTATCCAGATAAAATTTCAAATACGCTACAAGCAATTAAAGTGCAGGGAAAGTCTTTGCTTCCACTTAGACCTTTATAAACTTTAAAAATATATCACCGTCTCTCCAGCATGAAATGGTCTCCAGCCGGGAAACTATGTCAGCGTAAAGCAACAGGACCCGAGTCGAGGTAAAAGAATGACCACAGACATCATTCAGGGCTTTCACCCTCAACTCTGGTTTTTGGTTTGAATCATTGTCACCGAGGAAAAGGACATCAACCTTAAAAATGAGTTGTACAGCAGCGACAGATCTCGTTAAAATTGTCTGCTGAGGAAAACACTGATAATAAACACAGAAAAATAGAACAGAAGCAAGACATTGGCATTTGTAGGTTTAAATGGGTGATTTATTGGTCCCTGCTGGGAATTCCCTTCTTACAAAATGTTCAGCTTGTAGATGATGTGTCAGGGACAAGGTTCCGCTGGCACACCATGAAGGAGTTCAGCTTTTACTAAGATAGGATTAAATGGAATGTTTAGCATGAAGATTTATCAAGTAGGTGTTGCAGAGATAAATTTTACCTTTTACCATCCACACATACAAACTGCTTTCTACATTTGAATTAACTTTGAAACAATTTTCGTCATCAAAATGTAAGCTGTAGATCTTAGATGATTAAAACACAGCACACATTGAGAAGATGCCTAGAGAAAGGCTGTGTTTTAGTCTCTCTGTATGATTTTTCTCACAATAAAAACAAGGACTGTTTTCTTCCCTTAAACCCCTGTCTCTGTGGCTCTCTCTTTCTCTCTCTCATTCTCTCTGTCTACCTCCCTTTGTCTCTGCCTGTCTTTTTCGCTGTCTCTACTTCTCTGTGTGTGTGTTTCTGTCTCTGTCTCCCTCTCTCCCTCTCTCTCCCTCTTTCTCTCTTCCTCTCTCTGAGTGTCTGTTTATGTTCATTTCTGACTCTCTCCTTCTATCCCTTCCCTTCCCTCTCTTTGTGTAGCTCCTTACCACAATCCCTCTGTCCTTCTGCTGTCTCTTTTTCTTTCTTTCCTCCCTTCTTTGCTTTATTCTTCCCTTTGTCCTCTCTTGTGTATGTGGTGGTAAGAGGTGAATGCAAAGCTGTCAAGTGCAGAGTAAAAGCCATTGAGTTTTCCCCTCTAAAAGTGAATTTCTGGGAATATTAGGTATTGATATTGCTTAACATTGAGTTTAAATTGTCCAATGTTATCACGTTCGCATTAATTATGTTTTATGTCACTAAGGAGACCTAACTGGAAGCTGAAACAGATACTAGTGAACATTAACCTCCATTTTCCTTTCTTATTAAAAACAAAAAAAAAAAAGAAAAGATAGCGGAGAACTATGGAGATGAATCCCGCAGTAGACTACTTACAGTGTAAGAATACAGACATTGGTTTGCCCCAAGAACCCATGTATAAAACATTGAGCAGCTTATATGTGCTTTTAATCTCCGAAATGAGGAGGCAGAGACCTGGGGATTACAGACCTGCCAAACTGGTCTAATTGGCAAGTCCCTAAACAGTGAGAAACCTTGCCTGGAAAACAAGGAAGACATGTTGCAAGAGGAAAAACAACTGAGATGGTCCTGTTTTTTTCATATACACATGCATGTATTTTCACATAGATATGAAAGTACCCAGAAGAATTTGAACCAGGAAAATATGTAAACTAGAAGTGTATGTTCATCCTGTCCGTCTGTCTAAAGATAGCAAATAAAAGACTCAACTCTCTTTCCTTCATCTCTCTCTCTCTCTCTGATTTTAGGCATAAAGAATGCCTAAGATATTGTTGTGTCCTGAGACAATGCAAACAAATATCTGTTTGCCTCAGACAAAACTCTAGTGGCATGCCAAAGATGTGATTCCCCTCCAGTGTATTTAGGGGAAATGAAATATTCACTGGAGTTACTCAAAGGCAACTGTGTCACCAGAAAGCCCATTCTAAGGTGAGAAAAACTCACAGATACTGCATCCTTTAAGCTTCTATTAACTCACACACACTTACCTCACTAATTGATATTCTACCTCAGTGAGGGACATTGAAGAGTCCTGCAACTTTCCAGAACTTCCTGAACCTCGTGGATCTCCTTAGCTTCCTTAATTGTATGAACCTCTTCCCAGGAGGTAATAAATTTGGAAGCAATAGCCACAAAACAGAGGAGATATTTCAAAGTAGTTTCAAATTGCAATTTTTTTGATTATTATTGTTATCATTTTTTCTTGTTTTTTTCAAGACAGGGTTTCTCTGTAGATTTGGATACTGTCCTGGAACTAGCTCTTGTAGACCAGGCTGGCCTCGAATTCACAGAGATCTGCCTGCCTCTGCCTCCCAAGTGCTGGGATTAAAGGCGTGTGCCACCACCACCTGGCTGTTATCATTTTTTAACACTGATTCACATATATATAATTTTATTGTATAGTTTTGGGTGTTTGTTTATGTTTTTTTGAAACAGGGTCTTGAGTAGTACCGATTGGCTTCAAACTTACTGCGTAGAAACGGGTGACCTTGAATTT
Source organism: Ondatra zibethicus (assembly GCA_004026605.1). NCBI lineage: Eukaryota > Metazoa > Chordata > Mammalia > Rodentia > Cricetidae > Ondatra > Ondatra zibethicus. The sequence goes on along the minus strand of PVIU01009495.1, from coordinate 49,750 downwards.
CTGATCATCTTCCCTCCATCTCCCAAGAACTGAGTTTATAGGCTTTATCATTAAATCCTGTTTATGGGGTCCTGGGAGTCAAATCAGAGCTTCATATTTCCTTATATAGTTTAGATATTAAGCTTTAATTAATTATAGAACTGCAAAAATACTTCCAGTCTGTGAGTTGTTCTTTTTTATTGTTTTTTAGTTGTTTCATTGTTATGCTGAACATTAATTTGCCACAATTCTCTTTTTATTCTTGCTTTAGTTACCTATAATTTTGGAATTAAACTTAAAAAAATTGTTCAAAACAAAAAAATAATTTCCCTATGTTTTCTCCTTGGGATTCTATGGTATTGGGTTTTAGTTTTAGAATTTAATTCATTTTTATGTGTTGTATAAAAGAAGGGCTTAATTAATTTCATTTCTTTCAAAAATGTAAGCAATATTCAGAACGCCATTTATTGAAGTCAATTGTTTCCATCTTGGGTATTTTGTTACCTTTTAAAAAGTTTGTCGACTTAGGTTTGCAAAAGTGGTTCAGTGGTTATGTACACGGGTTGTTCTTGCAGTGGACTAAGGTTTGATTCCCAGCACCCCATGGTAGCTCACCACCATCAGTAACTCACAACGTCTGTTCTAAGGGATCTTATTCCCACTCTGTCAGCCTCTGGTAGTGCACACATGTAGTGCACATACATATATGCAAGTAAACACTCATGCACATGAAGTAAAAAATAAAATCTTAAAGATAAGTTAGTGGACCACATATGTTTGCATGCAGTAGCATCATACCAGGTAAAATTTATGTGGCAATACTTTCTCTGGAGTACAAGAAGTAAATAAAATAACATTTTCTAGAGATCAACTCTGTTGAGATCGGTAAGAAGTGGTGATGCCATATCAACAGCAATGAGTGACTGAGGTCATAATCAGGTATGCAGTCAATAAACTCATTGTAGAAATAAAACCAGTAACCCCCACAATAAACTTTCATAAAACCTACCTCCCAAATGAAGTAAGTATTCAGTCTTGTCTACAATGTGGTTGGCTGGGTCTTCTCTATTTCTTCACACCCTATAACAGGTCACAGCCCTTTTGAGGTGTATTCCTTGCAAGTTGATGTCAGATGGGAAAGAAAGATGAAAAAATTGAGCATTCCTAAATTATACCTTTAAAATCTCCACTTGAATGTCTAATACTGTGATTAAATCACATTTGTAAGTAAGCCAAGTCAAGGGCAAAAGACCACACTTGCCTAAGAAAGCTTATAATGATGTAATACAATGGTTTGTTTTCCCTCAGAATATCACACCATACCTGGAATCAGCAGGTAAATAATAAATGTATGTCATACTAAACTAAACAAATTCATTAAGTTTCAGTCTTGTTTTGGACTATTTACAATGATGAAAATCAAACCTAAGGCATTTTCATGCTTGACAATTGTACTAGTTACTTTTATTATTTTTATAACAAAATAACTGATCAGGACAACTTAACAAATAAACACTTTGATTTACCATCTGACAGTATGGTCAAGGTCAGAAGGTATGGCTGATAGAGTGGATCTCGTTATGGCAGCAGAGAGTCAAATTGTGTCAACAGTCAGAAAACCTCAAGAGACAGGGGAGAGAGGGGGAGAGAGATATGATGGTGTTGGTTTTAAGTACATTTCCTTTTTTTCAGCTTTTTATTCAATGCAAAACACCAGGTTAAGAGATGTCAATGTACACTTAAAGATCTAACTCAGAGTTAGATCTCTCCATAAGCATTTTCATAAATACACCATGCCTGTGTCTCCTAACTGTTCCTAAATATAATCAAGTGACAACAAAGATTAAGCATCCCAAAGAGCTATCGCCTATGGAGCTGTATCCACAGTTCCTAATTGTCATTTTTAAAATATGAATCTACAAAAAGCACTATTCACTTCAGTGGACACTGATAATAAATTATTGAAGAAAAGTAGAGAACTTATGGCTCATCTTAGTAAGCACACAGAATTCATAGGAAATTTAGAGGAAAGGTCTAAATAAATGCAGGAACTATGATAACATTGGGCTGTGGAAAGGAGCCTTGCCAGTGAATTCATCTGGGTGCTGTTGAGACAATGATTCTATGAGCTTGGCTATTTTTAAAGAATATGATTTAGTAGGGTGGGATGTTTTTCTATTTTCTGAATGAACTTGATTCTAAATCAATGTCAGTCTGTGTACTACCTGATACTGTAAAAAAAAAATCTGGATAAAACACCTAGGCGACAATACATTGCATCTTCTGCTGAAGACAGATCCTATACAACCCATGGAACACTGAGAAGTAAAGCTGCTGCCTACACAAAACCTTCACACCACTATTTTCTAGCATCTTTGGTACAGGATGATACCAAAGTACTTTGCACTCCACCCAAAAAAGAAACATAAAAAAACAGTCACAAACTCTTTTATATCCTTGCTGCCCTTCCTGTAAGACATACTAGTACAGTGATGGCATATCTTACTTGGCTTAAGGCCCACTCCATGGAATAGAAACCATACCCCAAACCGCTTGGGTTATCAAAAACCTGAAATTAGATAGCCCATGAACCTAGGGTAAAACCAAATACTACAGTTCTAAAACAACAACAAAAGCAATAAAATGACTCCTAATGAGTTTATAGCATACTCATAGATCAGTGCCTTGCTCAGTGATCATCAGAGTAGCTTCCTCCTGCAGCCCTTGGGGAAAAATATATAAACCCACAGCCAGATATTATGTAGAGTGTGAGAAAACTTGGAACATTCAGCCCTAAACTTTATGTCTCCATCAAATCCCACCCCTCAGGACTCAGGCAACCCTATCAAAGAGGAGAAAGAAGAGTGTGATCCAGAGGGCATGGAAGACACCACAGAAACAAGGCTGTATAGATCAACATTGTCAAAGCTAATATGAACTCACAAAGATTGAGGTAGCATGCACAGGGCCTGCATGAGTCTGCACCAGGACATCTGCCTATGTATTACGGTTTCCAGATCACTGTTTTCATGGGATTCTTGAGAGTATTAACAAGTGGGCCTCTTGTTAATTTTTCTTCTGTTTATTTGTTTTGTTCTATTCAAATGTGTTTTTGTTTAACTTTAAGAAATTTACTCTATTAAAAAAGGCAAAAGGCAGACATGAAGTTGGAGGTTGGGATGCATGTAGAAAGAGTTATGGGGAAGAGTGGAAAGGCAAATATGATCAAAATATATTGTATACATGTATGATATGATCAAGTGTTAATAAATAAAAACGAAGGAAGAAAGGGAGGGAGGAATAATCCAGGTAGCAAGGCATAAGAATCTATAAAGGAGATAAAAATAATTCTCTGGTCCATAGACTTACAGAACTAAATAAAATTTAATATTTGAGCAATACAAAGAGCCAGGGAGGAAGAGAAAAGATGCTGAAGACAAGAATTTTCAGTTCAGTGAGAGTTTAAGAATGTCTTAATGGGGACCGTTTACATGGGATGACTTTTAACTCCAGACAGAACAAAGAGAAGGCACATGGATCCCAAGAACATGACAGAGCTCAACAGACAAGCTATAAATAACAATACAAGCATATTTTAAGGAAAGGATTATTTAAAAAAGTTCTAAGAATTGCTTCTATTGTATCTTAAAACAAATCAAACCTTAGTGTGGCAATTTCTCAGAAAATTAGGAAACAACCTTCCTCAAGACCCAATAATGCCAGGCGGTGGTTGCGCACACCTTTACTCCTCGCACTTGAAGGCAGAGGCAGGGGGAACTCTGTGAGTTCCAAGCCAACCTGGTCTACAAGAGCTAGTTCCAGGACAGGCTCCAAAGCTACAGAGAAACCCTATCTTGAAAAACAAAAAACAAAACAAAACAAAAAGACCCAGTAATACCACTTTTGGGTATATAGCCAAAGGATGCTCAATCGTGCCACAAGGACATGTGCTCAACTATGTTCATAGCAGCTTTGTTTGTCATAGCCAGAACCTGGAAACAACCTAAATGCCCCTCTATCAAAGAATGGATAAGGAAAACGTGGTATGTTTACACAATGGAGTACTACACAGCAGAAAAAAATAACAATATCTTGAATTTTGCAGACAAATGAATTGAGCTAGAAAGCATCATTTTGAGTGAGGTAACCCAGACACAGAAAGACAGTTATCACATTTACTCACTCATAAGTGGTTTTTAAACATAAAGAAAAAAATACAGCTCACAAATCACAATCCCAGAGAACCTAGACAACAATGAGAAACCTAAGAGAGACATACATAGAACATATGTCTAATCTACATGGGAAGTAGAAAAAGACAAGATCTCAGGAGTAAATTGGGAGCATGGGGACCATGGGAGAGGGTTGAATGGAAGGGCAGGGGCATGGAGGGGAACAGAGAAAAATGTAGAGCTCAATAAAAATCAATAAAAAACAACAAAAAAAATCAAACCTCTAACACACAACATCTTCACATTACCTAATGCTGTATGTGTCTGGCCTTTGCATATATCACTGACTTCTTTACACCTGAATCTAGCTTTCTCGTACTTGGCATTTCATCTTGTACTTTTGAAGTATGTTGGTTAAAGTATGGGCTAAATGATTACTACAGAAGGAGTACAAAGTGAAATAGATTTAATGAGATATAATTTTATTTCTCATATACCAAAAAATCTGGGCAAGCTTTCCAAAATGGACACAGATGAGTCTTGCCTGTTCAGCTGTCTTGCTATTCCTAGCCACAGCTCTCATCTTCCTGGGTAAGCCTGACTCATTTCTTTTCAGCTCTTCTACATTTCAATTAGGAAAGGAGCAAAATGAAGAATCAAATAATAAACATCTTTCTTTTTAATGGATGTGACTGGGAAAATGGAGTTAAGATTTCCCTTTATCACCTCGCATCCTCAGTGTGTTCTTAAGGCTATGGCTACCTATATGAAAATATTACAGCACACTTTCAAAGGAAAACGTCAAAATAGAAGAGAATGAATATCCACTTCCAAAAGGTATTTGAATTTGCTGTAATTTCTTAGTACTGTGTGTCCTCATCACCAGGCCTAGAATGGCAGCAAGCACATCCACTCTGGGAACTTTTCATTCTCCATGGAGATTCCAAGGCTTCACGCTTAAATTCAAGTAACTCCTCTCTGATACTCTTTAATAGTTATAGCTCACTCTGCCATCTTCTTGAAAGCTGGGAACATAATTTATGGATACTTTATTTCCAATTGGTTGGACAGCATATTCTAGTAAAAATTAACTTAAGAATCTACATTTCATCCTATTTTACCATGAGATAGCAAGTATAATAGAGGCATATAAAAATTCTGGTAGGATCCAAGATGTACAAAGTTTTGCCTTAGCTTTTTCATTTAACTAGGTTCATTGAAAGTTCACACTGAACACCAATTTCTACAGGTACCTCTGGAAAGGAATTTTATAACAATTTTATTATGCTTTATTAAAATATACAGTGTATATTTATGTACAGTCCATATAAATCTTCATGGGGACATTCAAATGCAAGTGTATTTTAGTGTATTTTGAATTTATGCAAGGATATTTGTAAGGCTTACAACTCTGGAGAAAAAGGTATCCTAATTCATCAGTAAGTTAGGTGAGAACCTGGTGCTGGGAAGGGGCAACTCCTCAGGAAGTCAGGTAATATCTGAAGCTGGGGTGGAATGGGGGGATGATCTCCCTGGAGGATGTAGCGGTTCTGATTCTCCCCAAGAGAGCCAGTCCAGCTGATCTCTGCTCTGTTCACCTGAGGAAATATCCTAGTGGAACTATCAATTTCTTCTGCTCTGCTGAGCTCTGGCCCAAGAGGTTACTTCTGCTCTTCTCCTTCACTCTGCTAAAGGGGAACCCCTGCAGAATCCAGCAATCTCTTCCAACTGCAGCAAAAAGTTATTTTTTCTGCTCCAGTCCTAAGGGAGTTTCCCAGCAGATGTAATTGTTTCTTCTTGTTTTTTGTTTTGGTGTTTTTTTTCCCTGCTCCTTCCCCCTTAAGGGAAGTCTCTGCAAAGGTTCTGCTCTGAACCAGCAAAAGATCTTCACCCAGAATTCTTTTAAGAAAGAGATTTATGAAGGAAAAGTCCAGGAGAGTGGTTATCTCTGACAGGGTGGTGAAGGGCAGCCCCCAGCTGAACAGGCAGAGGGATTTATATAAGGCTTCTCAGTGGCAGATTTTTCCCAAGGAGATTTTCTGCTGAGGGATTGGTTAATTTTCCTGCTCAGGGGTTGTTTGGTTCAGTTGGTCAGGGGCAGACTTGGCTCTGGTTTCAGGGCCAAACTGTATGTCTTTTACTGCCCCCTTTCAGCCTTTGACTCTATTTTCAAGGGTAAGGCACATTTATTAGACTGGTTCTTGTTCTGGGAACTGATGCAGAATGTGTCACATGGGAGGATTGTAAGTCAAATAATACCAAGATAACTCCATTAACTTTATTAAAATGGAAAAATCACAGAACAGGAACTGGGGTCCAACATCAAGGAGTGGAGTGAGGGAAGAGAGGGGCAAGCAGGCAGGACCGCAGTCTTTTGGTACCCCAAAGATACACTTCAACCTGGTCCAGCCTCTCAAAGTTCATTGGCTGAAGGAGATTCCCCATCACATCCCCTTTTTGTTTAAATAAGAGAGTTCCAAACCCAATACAAAACTATACACAATAAGAACAGATATCAAGTATAAAAATAGAATTATGACCAGCATAAACAATATTAAGCAAGGAACATATGCTAAATGTTTTAATAATCATTTTATCCTAAGGAGTCTACGTCTTGTATTAGAAATGGCCTGGCTAAATCATAAAAGAAAAGTAACTACAATTATTTAATCTTCAATCCCACTGAAGGCCTGAGAAAGGAGATAATAATTTTTGAGTAGCCAGGAAGTTCAATCAAGCAGCTTCCAAAATGTACAGTAGATGACAGAGACAATTGGCTACCTGGGCAATCACTCAAAATCTTATTTGCAATGTTGGAGCAACCAACTTTGGCTAAGGCCTAGAGTAACCAACAGACCATTTTCAGAGGCAGGAAATTTTTTCAAAACTGTCTTACCTGTCTTTGCATGTTTTGGCAGTTTGGTTTTTTTTTTTTTTTGCCTGCTTGTCCAGTCCAGAAAATGGATATTTTGTCAGTGGTCAAGGCATGGGCAGTTCCTTGTCCAAAGGCCAGTTTTTCCAAAAAGAAAACAAGCTCCGAGTGAAGTGTCTTCAGTGCTCAACATTCTCTTAGGAATAGATCGGTGCTGTCAGGAGCAATCGTGTCTCATGTCAACAGAACCCTGAGTTATTTAAATGCCACATTCTACAGTTCTTTGAAGTGTTTGAAGATTACCTATCTATTCAGAATGACTATTGACCTATAATACTTAATACCTGTGTAACTTAAAGACTAAGACTTTATATTAGAATATTAAACAATATTTGAACAACTGTGCAGAAAATGAGGACAATGACCTCAAAATGTAAATAAGGTACAAGCATCTTGATCAGAGGTAGAAATGTATAATGCAATATGATAAATATATCCTAAAATTTTATCAATATTCAAATGTCTTAAACAGAGGTAGAAACATGCATGCATACAATCTGACAAAATAGCTTTGCAGAGGTGTACAAATATTATACACAGTAAGAGGAACATATTCAATACGACAAATATAATTTAAACTTGTATCAATATACAAGAATCTATACCAATGCAAATTGTCCATAAATAATGGCTCACAAGTATTCACTCTGTTACTCACTATTATTATTAGTAGTAGTGTGAGTAAGCTCACACTAATCTACCTATTATCCTATTCAATGTTCACTTATGTCTCAGCACCCTTTGACATTAATTGGATTTTGTCTGTCAAATTAATGTTATTCTTTTTTAATAGTATTCATTTTTAAGTAGATATTTATTTTTAGTCTGTAAAGACTGTATCATTTCTAAAAGTGCTTCATCCTTGATTCTATTATCAAACCATTTTCTTAACAATATAATATGAAAAACAAAACTATTTCCCAAAATCAAATAAATGGATATATAAGGAAAATTACATAAGCCTTGCAGAATACCATCCATAGAGTAAGAAAATGGTTATTAAATTTTTGAATGGTAATATTGTCAGTCATCTTATAACTTTCAAATTTTCAGTTCACTTACCTGCCTTACCGAATTTCAGTGAATTGGAATAGTTGTAATAATCTTTATTGGCCAGAAGGTGTCACGGTTGCAGCCGCTTTCCACTGGCTTCTCCGGGACTGTTTGCTCTTGTTTTGCGCACCTTAACCTACTTAGATATTGATAAATATGCTTTGTTTAGCAAATTAAGAGCATTTATTAAGGACAATCAAAGTGATTTCAAGAGTTGGTGGCCAGAATTAGGGGAAAAAACCCAAAGCTTTTAGTCAGTCGCAAGTCGCCAACTATGCACAAAGCACCAGCAGAAGAACTGCTGCTGGGATCACTGGCTGGAGAGGCAGTCGCATGTGGGTCGCCAGCCAGAACACACCTGGGCTGGCATACAGGGAGCACCTCCGGGGTGAGGGATGTCAAGCATGGACTCGGCCCAGCATTGGGCACCAGATGATGCAGAATACGTCAAATGGTGGGTACATGAGTCAAATAATCCCAAGCTAATTCCAAATAGGATATCCTAAGGTTTTACTTTATTAAAAGGGAAAACTCATGGAACAGGAACAAGGGTCCAACATCAAGGTATGTAGCAGGGGAAGAGAGGGGCAAGCGGGCAGGACCGTGGTCTTTTGGTACCCCAAAGTCATGCCTCAACCCATTTCAGCTTCTCAAAGGTCGTTGGTTGAAAGAGGTTCCCCATCAGGGGCCAAAGTGTGGGTCTTTGGCTCTAGTTTCAACATCACAGTGTGCTTCTTTGGAATAAAGTATTTCACTGGTTCTGGTTTCAGGGCCTGGGTGATTTTCTTTGGCTGGTCCTTTTTCCCTATAATACTTAGTCCAATACTGTTCAATGGTACAGACAAATGTAGTGTGTCTATGTCTGACTATCTTCTAAAATGGCACTGAAGTCTAGACCGGAGGAAAACTGTGAAGCTCTTCTGGGGATTCATGCTTCAGTATGATAAATGCAATTTGCAGTGAACACATAATTTTCTATTCATAACAAACAATAGTGAGTATCTTTTTATTCACTACTTGGTGCTTTTAAAAAGTATCAGATGTTTTTTCTAGAGCGGTTTGTTGATATTGCAGGATGGTTTAATTATTAAAGAAGCTCCATAATGTTAAGCAAAACTTGAATTCATAATTAACACGTTAGGCTCAAGTAGACACAAACCACTTCCTCTATTCATCTTATTTAATCATGCTCAATTAAGTAAAAGGCAAAAGTAGCAAACATTTTGTGACAGCTGGCTTTGAAGTTATTTTATTCCTTTTCGTGAGAACTGCAGTTCTCTGAATAAAATCAAATAAACCAGATTGAACTCCTCACTCTGAAGATGGATTCTGTTGGTATTTCTTTTTCTTAAAGTTCTAGTTTTGAACCCAGTAAGATTTATATGTGAAGATCCATTTATTTTTTTCAAATAAGGTTGTCTTAACCACTCATCTTTGCATGTCTGTGCTCACCAATACATTAAGTACCTAAAATAAAAGTAGTATGGTTTGTTAAATTGTTAATGTTTGACCAGGTGATGATGGGTGCATATTTTAATCTCAACACTCCAGAGGAAGAGGCAAGCCAGTCTCTGTAAGTCCAGGCCAGCCTTGTCTCCAAAACAAGTTTCAGGACAGCCAGAACTGTCACAAAGGGAAACCCTATCTTAAAAAAATGTTAATATTTGAACCCTTAATAGTTTGATAATTATTCTATTATAAGTTAGAATTTATATATTGCAATATTATACATTATTATATCATATTTACATTATACTATATTCAGTGAGGTAATGTTCTGTCATTAGACATTCTACTTGCTGAGGTCTCCAAGATCTTCTCAGAAAAATAAAATTAAATATAATATATACCATATATGTAATAATATATTTTGTTATATATTATATATAGTATTTATTATATGTTATATAACATATTTATTTTATTGTCTATAATATACTATATATTAAAACATATAAGATATGTTTTGTTATGTATAATATACTATAAATTATAATTTCATATTAGTAATAATAATTATATTTTAAATTGTATTATTGTATTTCATTTTTGTTAGATATAATTACACATTAGTTATATATTTATAATATTTAATAATATATAATATTATATATAATTATATTTTCTATATGTTTATTTTATTATATGTAATTTATTTTATTGCATAGAAGATATAAAAGATAGTATATATAATTTTATATTTATATATAATATATTTTATATTTATACATAATATAAATTATATATCTAAAATATATAATTTTGTTTTTCTTTTAAGGTCTTGGAGACCTCAGCAAGTAGACAGTCTAGTGACAGAACATTGCCTTTCTGTAGAAGTTTGGCATGTGCCAGCAGTTTTGTGGACCAAACATCAAAAAAGAAAGAATGAAAGAAAAATAAAGAAAAAAAAAGCAAAGAAGCCACTGTTCTGTACAACCTCATTGTTGCAATATTTTCTATGGTGATGCCTGTATTTCTTTGACAGCACATTCTATGGACTCATTTTTCATACATAAGGAAGCATTTGACAAAAATATTTTAGAAACATTTATAATGCTAACTACATTTAATTGTTTTAGAAGACATTAAGCTGGGCCTTCATGTGCATGCATTTAATTCCAGAACTTGGGAGAGAGATGTAGGTGGATCTCTGTGAGTTCGAGGCCAGCCTGCTCTACAGAGCAAGTTCCAGTACAACTAGGACCATTATGTAGAGAAATCTTATCTTAGAAAACAAAAACAAAAAGAAAGCAAAGGATATTGAGCAGAGCAAACATGATGGTGAACTGTAAGGGTTTCTGGTGCGGGAGAATTGTCTGTATTCTGTCAATCATGATTTCAATAAACACTGATTGGCCATTAGCCAGGATGTATAGGTGGGACAACCTGACAGGAAGTAGAGGCAGAGCAAGGAGAATAGGAGAATTCTGGGAAGCAGGAAGCTCTCTCGGGACTCCTGCCTAGATCACTGAAGAAGCAGGACGTGATCTGCCCCGCTGAGAATGGTACTGAGCCATGTGGCTAACACAGATAAGAATAATGGACTATATAAGTTATAAGAGCTAATAAGAAGCCTGAGTTAATGGGCCAATCAGTTTATAATCTTATGGAGACCTCTGTGTGATTTTCTTTGGGGCTAAACAGCTGCAGGAACTGGGCAGGACATAAACCCCAACAAGCAGGCCCCCATGCTACAGGTTTCAAAGAGTCCATCTTCATATTTGTGTGAATTGGAATGAGCACAATTCTCACCTAAGCCTTTTCATTCCTCACTCATCATGAAGTCTCATAGATATTTTCTGTCACAGTCTTCTGCATCATTTATCATTCATTGAAATTTTAATTAAAAATACCTGTTTGGTTAATTCCATGTGTCCTATCACCTTAAGTTTAATATTTTTATTCTTGTCCTATCACCTTAAGTTTAATATTTTTATTCTTCATTTAATTTTTTCATATTTTATATTTAAGCATAACTTACCAAATGATATATCAATTACAACACAATCCATAGTATTTTGAAAACAAAATAATAAGAAAGTTTTCATAAAAGTAAAAAGTTAAATAATCAATAACAATAGAAAGATCAAGGCATCATGGCTGAGAAGAAGGCTCAGTGGGTAAAAGCAATGTCACTGAGCTTGATGAATGGACTACTGTAAATACCACATTTGGGTTGGACTGCCTGTCATCAGCAGATCTCATACAATAAAAGTGTCAGTCTTTCTTGTACATATTCAGTTTCACACAGTTGAGAGTTACATTTTGTAATATGAAACTAACATAAATAGAATTCTAAGAAATTATTTCTGAGCATAATAATGTTGACAATAGAATAATCTATCTTATTCAGCCTTTGTCAACTTGATATCTTAACATAATTCTTTAACCATACATAACTTTTGAATAAACTATGCTTTTTCCTAAAATAGCCTGGCAACTTTTCATTTTATACAATTATAAATATGTGATTGAATCCTTGGTCTTGATATGCCAAAGCACAAGACTCCACTTTGGGTGATGCTCACAACTCTTCTAGTAGGCAAATACTTTCTGGCATCCTATAGCTTAATACTACTATATAAGGTTAACAATCCTGGATAGGGCCTATGTATACGTAAACATTGTGTCCATGCATGTATGTCTTTGTCTTTCATGTCTCAAAAATAGTACAAATCTTGTTTTTGGTCATGTCCACTACTCAGTTCCTTCTGATACGGGATGGCAAAATCCCACTGATAAGGTTGGGCTCTGCTTAACAAGGAGTTAATGACTACATTAAGAATAAAATACAAAGTTTGGTTTAGCACAGAAAATCCTTGTGATGACATATTTTGAGAGACTGTGTGTTCTGTTGACTGTGCATCTCTTTGGGAAGACACCTGGACACATCAGAAATCAAAATGAGCCAGTGACCTATGAGCATGTGACTGTGAACTCCACCATATGAGAGTGGACTTTGTTGGGTTCTAATCAAAAGAAGATCTATAGGCTTGTGATTAACAAAACATTTTTTAACCTGATCTTCACAAAGAATGCACTAGAAGAAAATATTAAAGAAGTCTACAAAGATCTCAGCAGAAATATGGAAATATAGGTCATTGACAGACACTGTCTATATGAATGTTATAGTGAATCTGACAAAAATCAGGAACCTATTCCAGACAATATGATCAGTAAATACATACCTCCAAGAGTAAGGGCTCATTAAAGTTCATTGCATGTAAGAAAAATCATTGGTCATTCATCCTTATATGGGTGTCTCCAAAGCCAAGCTAGATGAAAATGATCTAAACATATAGAAGCTGTTGCAAAAGATTTTACACATCAGAAACATTGGAAAGTTATTGGTTATTCTGAATCAATTCAGGTACTTTAACTTTTCTTTTTTTATATATTCTTTTATTTTTCATTCAAAAAAATTTACACTTCCTCCCCTTCTCCCAGCTCCCTCCCACTCCCCCACTAACCCTCCTCCCTCTCCCTGCTTCCTTAAGAGGGGGCAGGGTATCCTGCCCTGTGGGAAGCCCAAGGCCCTCCCCCCTCCATCCCGGCCTAGGAGGTATGCATCCATATAGACTAGGTTCCCAAAAAGCCAATACATGCAGAAGAGATCGGTCCCAGTGCCATTATCATTGGCTTCTCAGTCAGCACCCATTGACAGCCACATTCAGAGATTCTGGTTTGATCATATGCTCATTCAGTCCTGGTCCAGCTGGATTTGGTGAGCTCCCATACAGAGAAACTCTATAAAATCAACAGTGTAATCAAGCCTGTAAGAGTCTCCCTTTTGGTCAGCCTCAGTAGGTAAACTCAAGGAGAACATCTTAAGGAGAAATACATATGGTCAGGATAATGGAATCCATAAAGAAGTGGAATCATTTGTGCCTACGCTCTGTGAATAGTCATTAATTGATAAATTATAATATATGTATATATATATGTCTTGGAGAGAAAATGTACGCTTGTAGTCAATGTGACAAAATATTTAAATATGCAAAATATTTTGGGAAGCATAAAGTAACTCACAAAGAAGAGAAACTTTCTGCTAGTAAACATTTTAGAAAAGCCTTCATCTGTTTCAGTTATCATAACAATCACAAAAGCAGTCACAGAGGCCAGACCACATGCATCCAAGCATTGTAGAAAAACTTCCACCAGTTCCACTTATTGAAACATTCCTTAAAGAATCCGCACTGGAGAGAAGTTCGATGTATGTATGCATTGTAGAAAAGCCTTCACCAGTTCCACTTTTTGTTAAACTCATGGAAAAAATATTATAGTGGAGAGAAGCCTTATGTGGGAAAAACCTTTTTTGCTCCAGTCATTTGAACATTTGTGAAAAAATTCACAGTGGATAAAGACTATGCATGTAAGCACTATGGAAAAGCCTTCAGTGACTCCAGTCATCATGACAGATTGTGAAAGGAGTCACAATAGAGAAAAAACTTTATGCATGTAAGCATTGTGGGAAAACCTTCACCAGTTTCAGTTTGTGTATGGCTCATGGAAGAATTCACACTGGAGATAAGTCTTATACATATAAGCATTGTGAAAGTACATTTACCTGCTCCAGTCATCTGAACATTCAAGAGAACATTCACAGTAGATAGAAGGTTTATTCGGGTGAGCATTGTGCAAAAACCTTCAACACTTCTAGTTGGTCTAACTTGCATGCAAAAAAATTACACTGGAGAGAAAATCGCTTGTGTGTAAAACATAGGAAACTGTTCTTTCAGTCTAATGAGCTTAACAAGAAAGGTCTTATATATGCAAGCATTGAGGAAACGTCTTCAGTGACTCCAGTGGTAATTACAGACATGAGAAAAGCCTAATGAATGTAAGCATCATGGAGAAGCCTTCAACTGCTCCAGTGATCATAACAGATACGAAATGCTTCATACTGGTCAGTAGCCAATGCTTGTAAGCATTGTGAAAAAGACTTCACTGCCTCCCCTTGGTGCAAGAGTGATAACACACAGGAGAGAATACCTTTGCTTGCAAACATTTGCGAAATTATTTGGTTGCTCTTGTCAGTTTATCAGGCACCAAACATCTGTTAGAAACCTTAGCAATGTCAGCACTGTGGGAAAGTCTTTACCACTTCCAGTTTCTGTAACCCTCACACAGAATTTACACTAGAAGGAAGTCCAATTATGTATGCATTTAAGTATTGTTCAAATGGCCTCATTAGTTCCTGTTGCCATGATGGTCTCAAGAATTCGTCTGGAGTCAGGACTTACATCTGTAACCATGTGGAAAATTCTTTAGCAGCCATAGTTCCTATTATACTCAAAATTTTTTTCGCTGGTGAAAGATTTTATGTTTGGAATAAGTGTGGGAAAATTTAAAAAGAAAGAGTAAAATACAATTTTTATTATGGACTTTGTATTTTTTTGTTTGTCAGGCAAAATATACACATGGGGGATAGATGTATGGATAGATAAATTAGTGATAAATAGGTAGATGACAAATCTTTGATAGGTGATAGATACATAATTATAAATTATGATGATGGAGTCATATAAATGATGATGATAGAAGATAGGTAGGAAGATAGATAGATAGATAGATAGATAGATAGATAGATAGATAGATAGATAGATAGATAGTCAGCCAAGGGAGTAACTCTCATAAGAAATAAAAGTCTTATTAATATATTTCTGCTAAATTTAATTATTTTTAACAATTCTCCTCCATATATTTCTTTATTTTCATGCAGAGATATTTCAGTGAGCTAGGAGTACTGGTTATATCTTTTAAAGTTCTCCTTTACAATAAATATCTTCATTGATAGATATTCACCTCTAAAATCTTATTGAAGCCAATAAGATTGCAAAAGCAAGGACCATAGTATAATTACACTACTCCTTATTACAATGCTCCTCCATTTGCCACAGATGCACAGTTTGTAGTTATGGAGAGGGATAATGTGTTTAATAATATACTCACCCAGCTACACATAATGTGATTTAATCTGTACATTATATGTAAGTTCCAAATGTAAGGCATCACAGATAATCAAATCAATTATTAGCAGTTTACAGTCACTGAGCAGTTATGGAGGAAGGGGTAAGCTGAAACTAAGAACCCTTATAAATCTCTCTACTCTCAGCTGTGTATAAACACCAATATTTAAAAACAGCTTTTCATATCAAACCACTGAACAGAAACTCTCTTTGTAGTCAACAAAACCACAGCTATTGTCATGATGTAATGTTGGTAAATTTATGTTATTTCAGAATTAAAAAGTTTCTTCTTTTTCCCTTTCAAAACCTCTGCCATCTACTCAATAATGAGCACATCACATATCCTTCAGTTCTATCTGTAAAACACAATTATAATCTGACCATCTTCCTATCATTGCTGCCCTGGTACTTTTCAGTAGAATTGACTCTGATTTATCATCTATCTTCTCCATTCAGAAGGCAGGACACTGCTTTCAATATGAAAACCAGTTTCTGGCTTTCATTTGCTAAAAGGTCTCCGCTGGTTGCCTCATTCAAGGAATAAAAGGCAAATCTTTAGAATGGCCACATTCTCAAGCATGCTAAGGATCCTGTACATATAGTGGGCTCAGCATCAGCCTAACTACATTCCCGTCACAGTCTGTCAGTTACCCTCACAAATGCCCAGATTATATCATCCTTTCCCTGAGTGAGAATTTATAGAGTCTCATTGTGAAGTTCCTGTTTGGTTGGTTTTTCTGCCTTTTGTTTATACCAACCTACTATTCCTTTGTCTTTTCCATTCCTCACCTTGGCATCAGGATTCTCTTTGTCTTCTGTCAATTTCCTTTACTAACTATGACAGAAGTGTGGGTTTAAGAAAAAGGGAGATTTCTGCAGACACTTAACACTGTAACTTGTTAAGTTAAAAAACATAGGCTGCTACAACATCTACACCCCATCGATTGGACCCTGTAAGCTACAAGTTCCACTTGGCCCCAAATCTCATGTTCCTTTTGGCCTTAGAGGAACTCTGAAACACAGGCTGTGACTGCACAGAGTGGACCAAGAGGTGAGTGATCACCCACCCAGCAGGGCAACCCACTCTCTAGGCCTTCTGTAGAGTGTCAAAATCCAAGGTCCCCTCCCCCACCTGTCACAGCTTCCCTAGATAGCCATCAAGCAAGCTTCCAGAAGGTAGACTGCTCCAACACACCCATACCACTGATCAGAAGCTGCAAGCTAGAAGTCCCATTCTGCCCCCCAAATCTCTTATCCCCTGAGATCTCAGAGAAAGTCTGAAGCACAGGTTGCAACTGCACAGAAATGATCAAGAGAACAGATCAAAAGAGTAGACCTAGATGGAAGGCCAAGAGACACCTCAGCACATCCCTGAGACATAGACAATGACTGTATGAGCATTGTCAGTAAGAGCAGCTCCCAAAGACACAGACAGCAACTGGATTGGACCAAAAGGTAAAAACACTGCCAGCACCAACTAGAGGAAAAGACACGAAAGCAAGAATTTATTCAACAACCTAAAAAGCAATATGGAAACACTAGAACCTAGTGCTCACACAACAAGGAGACTTGAACATCCTAACCCAGAAGAAGCAGAAAAAATGATGTAACCTTATGAGGATGATGGAGATCTTTAAAGAGGAAATAAAAATTCCCTTAAATGAAAGGAGGATAAAGCAAACAAAAAATGGAAAAATCAATAATCTCTCAAAGAAACCCAAGAAAAAACCATCAAACAGGAGAAGTAAACAGTTCAAACAGTTCAAAACTTGAAAAGTAAAATAGAGGCAATAAAGAAAAGACAAATGGGGGGAATTCTGGAAATGGAAAATCAGAGTACATGAACGAGAACTACAGATACAAAAATACGAAAGATGGAAGAGTGAATCTCAGGTGTTGAAGATACTCTAGAGGGAATTGATTCAGTGGTCAAAGAAAAATTAAATCCTTCTCATTCTGAGATGACTGGACATAAGAAAATATTAAATCCAACAAATTCTTAACACAAAACAACCAGGAAATTTGGGACACCATGAAAAGACCAAACTTAAGGATAATAAGGATAGAAGAAGAATAACTCCAGCTCAAAGGCACAGAAAATGTATTTAACAAAATCTTCGAAGAAAACTTTCCCAACCTAAAGAAGGATATCACTATGAAGGTGTAAGAAGCTTACAGAACAGCAAATAGACTGGACATTAGAACAAAAAAATTAACAGGAATTAACATTCACTGGTCATAAATATCTCCTATATCAATGGACTCAACTCACCTATAAAATAACACAGGCTAAGAGAGTGGATATGAAAGCAGGATCTGCTGTATACAAGAAACACACCTCAAACTCAAAGACAGATATTACTTCCGAGTAAAGTATTTCGAAAATATTTTCCTATCAAATGGACCTAAGAAATAAGAAGGCATAGCTACCCTGATATCTAACAAAATAAACTTCAAACAAAAATCACTCAGAAGAGATGGGGAAGGACACTTGATACTCATCACAGGAATAATCCATCAAGATGAAGTCTCAATCCTGAACATCTATGCCCCCCCAAAAGGGAACCCACATATGTAAAAGGAATATTACTAAAGCTTAAGTCACACATCAAACCCCACACACTAATAATAGGAGTTTTCAACAGCCCACTCTCCCCAATGGACAGGTCAACCAGACAGAAACATAACAGATAAATAAGAGAACTAACAGAAGATATGAACCAAATGGACTTAATAGATATCTATAGAACATTTCACCCAAACACAAAAGAATATACCTTCTTCTCAGCACCTCATGGAACCTTCACTAAAACTGAACACATATTCAGTAACAAAGTAAACCTCAACAGATAAAAAAAATGAAATAAAACCCTGTATCTTATCAAATCACCATGGTTTAAAGTTAGAATTCAACAATTCACTAATTGCGGAAAGCCTACAACCTCATGAAATTTGAACAGTTCTCAACTGAATCACCCCTGGGTCAAGGAATTAATAAAAAATGAAACAAAAGACTTCCTAGAATTCAACAAAAATGGAGCTATAACAAACCCAAACCTATGGACACTATGAAGGCAGTGAAAAGCGTAAAGTTCATAGCAATAAGCACCTACATAAACAAAGAAAGTGACTTAACACACAACGGACAGCTCCAGAACAAAAAGAGGCAGACTCACCCAGGAGTGGAAGACAGGAAATAATCAATTTGAGGGCTGCTATCAACAAAATAGAAACAAAGAAAACAATACAAAAAAAAAATCAATGAAAGAAAGAGCTGGTTCTTTGAGAAAATAAAAAAGATAGACAAACCCTTATCCAAACTAATCAAAAGGCAGAGAGAGAATATCCAATTTAACAAAAAAGAAATGAAAGGGGAACATAACAACAGACACTGAGGAAATCCTGAGAATCATTAGGTCATACTACAAAAACCTGTACTTCTCAAAATTTGAAAATGTAAAAGAAATGAACAATTTTCTGGATAGGTACCACATAACCAAAATTAAATCAAGCCTGGTGAACAATTTAAATACACCTATAACCTGCAACAAATTAGAAACAATTATCCAAAGCCTCATAACCAAATAAAGCCCAGGGCAGGATTCTTTCACTACAGAATTCCACCAGATCTTCAAAGAAGAGTTAATACCTATACTCCTCAAATAGTTCCACATAATACAAACAGAAGGAATGTTGCCAAACTTTTTTAATGAGACTACAGTTACCCTGATACTGAAACCACACAAAGACTCAACCAAAAAAGAGAATTACTGACCAATCACCCTCATGAACATGGATGTAAAAATATTCAATAAAATACTGGCAAACCTAATATAAGAACACATAAAAAAAATTGACCATGATCAAGTCAGCATCATCCCAGAAATGCAGGTATGTTTGAACATATAAAAATTTATCAACTTAATCCAACATGTAAATAAACTGAAAGAAAAAAACCCATATGATCATCTCATTAGATGCTGAAAAACATTCAACAAAATCCAATACCCCTTCCTGATCTCTTGGAGAGATCAAGGATACAAGGAACATATCTAAACATAATAAAATGAAATACAGCAAGCCGACAGCCACCATCAAATTAAATGGAGAGAAACTCAAAGCCAAAACAATCCTGCACAATAAAGGAACTGCCGGAGGCATTACCATCCCTGACATCAAGCTCTGTTACAGAGCTACAGCAGTGAAACAGCTTGGTATTGGCATAAAAACAGAGAGGTTGACCAATGCAATCAAATCAAAGTTCCGGATATTAATCCACACACCTATGATCATCTAATTTTTGACAAAGAAGCTAAAATTATATAATGGAAACTAGAAAGCATCTTTAACAAATGGTGCTGGTATAACTGGATATAAACATGTAAAAGAATGAAAATAGACCCATAGACCCATATCTATCCCCATGCACAAAACTCAAGTCCAAATGGATTAAAGACCTCAATATAAATCCAACCACACTGAACATGATAGAAGAAAAGGTAGGAAGTAGCCTTCAATGCATGGACACAGGAGACCACTCCCAAAATATAGCACCAGTAGCACAGACACTGAGAACAACAATAAATAAATGTCACCTCCTGAAACTGAGAAGCTTCTGTAAAGCAAAGGACACAGTCAATAAGACAAAAAGGCAACCTACTAAATGCGAAAAGATCTTCACAAACCCCACATTAGACAAAGGACTGATCTCCAAAATATATAAAGAACTCAAGAAATTAGACATCAAAATTCTAAGTAACCCAATTTAAAAAATGGGGTACAAAACTAAACAGAATTCTCAACATGAGAATTTCAAATGGCTGAAAGACACATAAGGAAATATTCAACATCCTTAGCCACCAGGAAAATGCAAATCAAAACAATGCTGAGATACCATTTTCCACCAGTCAGAATGGCTAAGATCAAAAACATCAATGATATCATATGCTGGAGAGGATGTGGAGTAAGGGGAACACTCATACATTGCTGGTGGGAAAGCAAACTTAATACAATCACTCTGGAAATCAATATGGTAGTTTCTCAGAAAATTGGGAAACAACCTACCTCAAGACCCAGCAATACCACTCTTGGGCATATACACAAAGGATTCTTGCTGTAGGAAATCCTTCAGCCAGTAACCTTTAAAACATCAGCCCACTTGGGCATGGCCTCTTATACTATAAGTGCCTATGTAAAGCACATGCTCACTCTCTCCTGGCTTCTAGGTTTGGTTCCTGTCCCCTGCTTGTGCAGAGAACTGTGATATTTGATTCTACCACTAAATAAATAACGCTTTATTATACTCAATTCTGAGCTAGTGTAGAGTCATTTTGTAACTTCCATCTTCAGATTTTCAATCATACTACAAGGACATTTGTTCAACTATGTTCATAGCAGCATTATTTGTAATAGTCAGAACCTGGAAACAACCTAGATGTCTTTCAACTGAATAATGGATAAAGAAAATATGGTACATTTACACAATGGAATACTATCAGTGGTAAAAATCAATGACATCTTGATTTTGCATCCAAATGGATGGAAGTAGAAAAAAGCACCCTGAGTAAGGTAACCCAGACCCAGAATGATGAGCATGGTATGTACCTGCTCATAAGTGGGTAGTAGTTGTAAAACAAAGGATAATGAGCCTATAGTCCATGACCCCAGAGAAGCTAAGTAACAAGGAGAACCCTAAGAGAAATATATATAGATCCCTCTGAAAAGTGTAAACAGACAATATTTCCTGAGAAAATTGGGAGGATAGGGGTGGGGGAGAGTGAGGTAGAAATAATGGAGGAGGGGAGAAGGAAGAGGGGAGGAGAACTTGAGGGAAAGAAATGGTTGAGATAGGGGAAGGACAGAGATGGAGAGCCAGGAAAGATATCTTGATCGTGGCAGCCAATATGCAGCTAGCAAGAAACCTGGCACTAGAGGAATTCCCAGGAATCCACAAGGATGACCCCAGCTAAGACCCTGAGCAATAGTGAAAAGGGTGCCTAAACAGGCCTTGCCCTGTAGTCAGATTGATGATTATCTTAAATATCACCATAGAAACTTCATCCATCAACTAATGGAAGTAGCGGCAGAGATCCATAGGGGAGCACTGGACTGAGCTCCCAAGGTCCAGTTGAAGAGTGGGAGGAGTGAGAATAGGAACAAAGAGATCACGATCATGATAGGGATACACACTCAAATAGTTTATTTGAGCTAATGGGAGTTAACCAATGCTGGCCAGAGAGGGAAGGAACTAACAGAGGACCAATCTAGGCCCCCTGAATGTGGGTGACAGTTGTATGTATGACTGTGCCACTGACAGTGGGACCAGGATTTATACCTAGTGCTTGTTCTAGCTTTTTGGAACCAATTATCTTTGTATAGATACCTTGTTCAGCCTAGATATATAGATATAGTAGGGAGGACCTGGGTCCTTCCTCAAAGCACTGTGTTTTACCTTCTCTGAGGAGTAGATAGGGAGTGGGGTAGGGAGACCGTTTTTTTTTTAAAATAAAATAACTCAAAAATATAAAACTCCTTGTGTCAAAGGAGTTTTGGGTACTAAGTTTAAAGGTAAACAAATGTTTAAAAGATTAAGGGAAAAATAAATTCAACATAGACATTAAACAACTTTGTACCAATTTCACATAGCCATTTATTTTAATTTAGTTAGAGATGTGTAAATGAATGATCCCCCACTTACATTCAAAAGAACCTCAGATAACCTGACCTAGCCATCTTCTGTGACTGGATTGGTGCCTGGTTTAATTGTCATCAGTGTGGTGTCATCCAGCAACTGATGGAGGCAGATGTAGAGACCCACAGCCAAACATTAGCAAAGTTCAGAACCCTGCAGAAGAGCAGAAACGAGTGTAGGAACCAGAGAGGTCAAGGTCACCATGGGAAGGCTCATACAATCAAATAACCTGGGCTCATAGGAGTCTGCAGAGACTGAACTGACAACCAGAGAGCCTACATGAGACTGACCTAGGCACTGTGCATATATGTTACAGATGTGCATCTTGGTCCTCTTATGGGACCCCTAACAGCAGGAACAGGGGCTTTCTCTGACTCTTTTGCTGGCTTCTGGAACCCTAAATCTCATATTGGGTCCCCTTGCCCAGTCTTAAAGCAAGGGGAGATGCTTATTCTTACTGCAACTTGATATGCTTTGTTTTATTAATACTCATAGGAGACCTGTCCTTTCCTGGGTGGAGACAGAGAGGAAGGGATCATGGAGTTGGAGGGGGGATTATAGGAGTGGAACTTGGAGGGGAGGATGGAGGCAGAGGCAGCGGCTGGGATGTAAGATAGATAAGTAGTAAAAAACAATAAACTCTGAGACATTCACTGTTGGGATGAAGGACTGAAAGATTTGCTATCTATATTCCTACGATAAAAGAGCTTCGGGATTAGGTTTGTTCTCTGTTTCATTAATGCTACAGACACACACTGGGTAAAAATTTGGAGTTTTGTTATTTGTGTATGTTTCTGGGTATTTATATTTTTTTCATGCATGCTCATGTCATCTCTTATTCCTCCTCCATTTTCCACTTTTCTATGTATTTGCGTTAGATGCATAAAACCAACTTCTTTCTTGCTAATATTAATCTTCTTTGTGTATCTTAAAAAGTATAGAAGATATGCCTATCATTTCAAATTTTATGATCACCATCACTGCCTGTGTTCTGGTTGCTGGATAAAGAAATTACTTATGAGCTTGCTTACTAGAAATCCCCCTCAAAGTTCACTTCTTCAACATCCTTTGCTCATGTAATAATTCAAAGGTTTAGATTCAAGAAGGCTTCCACGGGAAGATATCCAATCTAATTTCAACCTGCTTATGTTAAGATACCAACTCAGACTCTATTGGACAACTGCAGAATCTATCCACATTTCATTGCTTCGTGTAGACATAACACAGGATACTCTATGTGAGGAGAGGCAGTGATTTACACTCTGAGTATTGCAATGTCAGTGTCTGGGCTATCACTATATGCACTCAAACAGCTAAATTAAAGAATTTTGATAATTGAGTCAAGAAAACCACACAGAACCCATTTATATGCTATTATTAATGATTTCTTCAGTATTCCAAAATTTTCCTTACAGATGCCATGAATTCCACATGCTTGACAGAATCTTCCACAACTTATCAACAGACCATTGTACCTAAAACAAAATTTATGAAAGTAAATCTTGCTCACTTTTAACTGTACTAAAGGTGTAAAGAGAACAAGGAGAAAGTAACCAATCTTTTAACAAGTATTGAATCTGTCTCTATACTTAATTTAATCTGGAAAACTTCAAAAACAGAAAAGGAACTGATTAATGAATTTTGGATCATTGTTGGAAAAGATGTTCTTTACGTTTTTCTAATATCTCTCTTTTAGTTGTAAAAGAAAAATCTGACTTGATCAAGATCCCAAAGGATAATCCCAGTAGTATGGCTTCTGCACCTTATAAACCTCAGCTAACAAATCTATCTAGCCCATGTAAGCAGCTGTCTTTCATTTCTTCCTTCTTCGGTTTTCTCCTAATTCCCCATCTCTTCACTCTTACTTAGGTCTTATTTTTCTCTTTCCTCACCACTTCCAGACTGTCTCTTTCTTCCCTCTTTCTAAATTTTTCTTCTTTCACTAACTGTCTTCTCAATCTTTTATTTCTCTCTACTTTTTCCTTTCTTCATTTCTACTCTAATTTTCCTTCTCTTTTGTCCCCTTCTGCTCTCTACATTTCTCGAAACAAAAAAACTTCTTTTCCATTTAATCTTCCCAATCTAACATTTCCAAACAGAAATAATGCATATGTTTTTCAAAAAAATAATCAACACAAGTATATAAATCATTTGCCTTCCATGGAGCTTACTAAAGGAACTTTACCTGAATTCACTGCGAATGATTTAGCATTTCAATGTGTGCCTCCATATGAGTAATTTTCTAGGATCTGCTACAGATGAAACAGCTCTTGAAAATTATGCCAGTTTGATAAAACACCAGAAATGAATAGAAGTTGCACCTTTAGATGACAGATTTTAGAACATATGGAATAACTACAAAACTCATTCTAGATTATTTCTATAAATTTCTACCATTCAATAGATTTTATTATACTATAAAGTATATGCAGAGATGAATTTCCCTTTCTCATAAAAAATAATGTTTTTAATAACTAAGTATAATTGTAAAATTGTGATAAAATATTCAGATATCATTTTTACTAGTAATTCATTTTAAAGCAACATTTTAGTGAAAAATAGAGATTTTAGATAATACTTAAATTAATATTGAACTTTAAAGAAATAAAATTTCACTGTAATATCAATGGAATACCTCTTAAGCAAGATCTAGACTTAAAAAATATTTTCATAAAAGTTTTAATAAGAATTTCTCTTGGTTTTGCCAGTTAGGAATATTGGTCATGGTGTCTTGCCCTTCAATGAAAAGGTTGCTTCAAACGTAAATTAATTGTATAATTTATTTTCATTAATGTTTTGATTGCAAAGTAAAATAAAATTTGTGATTTCTTAAGTGACTAAAAATTACCACAATTGTAGTGATTCCAAATACTTCACGTAATTATAGATAAATTTACTGAAACACCAAGTTTCAGATTTTTTTTTCTATGAGGCTTGTAGCCCTTTTTGGTCCCATGTTTATAAGCACGGAATAAAGGATGAAAAAAAGGATTGAAGGCCTTCAATCAGTTATCTGACTGTTTTTTTGTTTTGTTTTGTTTTTTGGCTCACTTTATTAGACTGGGCCATTGCTTGGCATAAATCTCCATGAGGATTAAACTATCAATAAATAGCAAATGTAATCACAGTTTATGCCAAAATAAATTGTTCTTTAATTTTATCTAGCTGCTGAGATGAGTGAAAAGTAACATATGTTCCAAATGTGAGTACAGTCACGAATTTCCAGCATAATCTTATGATGGGAAAGTCGTAAGAGCTCAGATCAGGAGAAACGACCTGTGAGCAGGGCCTTTCTGTCCAGGGAGTTTCTTCTAGTGTAGTATTTCATAACATGAACTCCCTTCCTTTTCTTTAAAAACCTGACCTTTAAAGTAAAAAAAAATTAACAAAATTGATTAACATTTTATCTTAAAAATTAGGAAACTAAAAATTTAGGTTTTTCCTTATTATTAATATTTTCATTCCCTTATACATATGAAATACTGAGAATGTAAAGTAGAATCTGACACATATTTGATATATATATGAGTATGTTCTCTATTGATCTTTTCAACCCAATGTAGCCACAACAGATAATAAATTCCTCAGAAATATGAAGAATAAATGTCAGTTTCACATAGATTCATAAAGAGTAATTTAGAATATCATTTCCTATCACCTGTTAGAATTTAAGACAGCATCTCTGATGATTAGGTTTCTATACCTGAAAACCATCTTGAAGCAGCATTATATAAAGGATTATCTGATATATTAATAATGACTATCTTCTGACTGGATTAGCCATAAAACTACCTTAAAAGAGAAATCACAAAACAGTATACCCACATGTACAGTAGGAATATCTTCGAACTATATAACCCATAAAATAATACCAAAGTCGACATTTAAGTTCCAGCTTGCCTGGTATTACTATTAAAAAATAAGATGCATTGATATTGTCAAAAGTGTTCTCAGAGATAAAAATAAACCTTTGTATATTATTTCTTTGAGTTTTTATCAATATCAACACCACACATAGAGAACATGACATAATCGTAATTATTTCAATAGAAACAGGTATATAACCAGAAACAGGTGATTATAAAAACATAAGGCATAGTGATCATTTTAGCTGGTTAGTTTAATCTCAGGGCCTCTATCCCTGAAGAAAATGACTCTTCCCTGTCCTCAGCAACCATAAATCTTCAGTTACAGGTGAGACATAATAAGCCCCACTCTACCATTCTGGGGTTTGCATTGGCTTGATCTTGTACGGGTATCAAGTACGCAGTCACAGGTTCTGTGAGTTGAAATGTGTGACACCTCTGTCATGTGTAGAAAAGACTTCTGCTATAGACAACTATTGTCACTGTCTCTAACCCTTTTTTGCCCCCTTTTGCACTGTGATCCCTGAGTATTGGAGAAGGCATTTTATATAAAACTGTAATTTTAAAATTCAGTAAAAATAACTTCTCATTAAACCAACTCTACATTATTAACTTTATTAACATGGCTATATTTTTCAAATAAGTCAATACTCACCTTCAATGTGCAAGGAAATGTATGTTAAAGTCATACTTCTACAGCACTTTAAAAAGATTTCACATGATCTCTGTCTGAATACACACACACACACACATACACACACATACTTTGAGATGGCCATATAAAATAATGCTGTCTCTTCCAATAGTTTTACAAACTTCTCAAAAAAGTCATTATCTTCATAATTCCATATATCACATTTTCTTTATTCTCAAATTTAAGTTTATATTTAAGATACTTAGGAGTAATTTTCTGAATTAAAAGGTCATGCTTATTACCTTTGCCAAAGACAGATCTCTCTGATACACACAAAATACAGGAGTCCTCTCAAACACTGAAAATTAAAACTTACTTTATCAAAACAAACTTTATCATTAACAATAGGAGATTTAGATTTTAATGAATGAGGCACACATTTTTCAGATTTATTTTTGCTCTGGAAAATCACTCAGTTTCTTAGTGTCTTTGTTTTATAATATACATACATCAAAACATTTATAACATAGCCTTCTTAGTTCCTGTTAGAGAGGAAAAAACATTATTTTTATTTTTTTAGTTCTTTTGTTTTTATTATTTTTGTTGGATTGATTAAAATGTTTTATGATTGGTTTGTATTTAGTTTTTTAAATAAAATAAAATTTAATAGCAAATAAAATTGCTAAAAAATTATTTCAACAGCAATAAATAATTAAAATAATGCTTTCTACTGGATAGTTAAATTGTAAAGTGCCTATCTGAGCTTTTCTTCTTGTCATTAGTTACTAAGGTTAGACAAACAAATGGAAAGATTGTTATAATTAATCTGGTAAAGAGATGTTGTTATTCGTACTGTTGAAGATATTGTTTCATTATGTATCTGTGTACACAAAATCAAAAATATAAAAACATTTCTTGGTAGAAAAATCATATGATAAGACTTAGGTACTGGAACATGAGTCTATTTTGTGAAGATACAGCCATGGTCTAAATCAAGACTGTCAAATGAATTTTTTACAACAGACAAGACATTGTTGAGACTTACTAATATCTATTATATATAATACTAACATATTATATATAATACATATATTTTATGTTGCCATATGTTACAAATTATATATGTATTGTATATTAGTATATATATTAGTGTATATATTTATAATTTAGTTTTTGGAGTTTTTTGTTTTTTAAGACAGGGTTTCTCTGTGTAACAGCCCTAGCTGTCTTGGAACTAGCTCTTGTAGACCAGGCTTGTAACATGAGGGCCTGCTTGTTGGGGTTTCTGTCTTCCCACCAGGTCCCAAAGAATCACACAGAAGTCTACATAAGTTCTAAACTGATTGGCCCATTAGCTTAGGCTACTTATTAACTCTTGTAACTTATATTAGCCCGTTATTCTAGTATATGTTAGCCACATGGCTTGGTACCTTTTCAGCAGGGCAGGTCACAACTTCCTTCTTTGGTGTCTGGACAGGACTGCGGAGGCATGGGCTTCCTCCTTCCCAGAATTCTCCTGTTATCATTGACCCACCTCTACTTCCTGTCTTGCTGTCCCGCCTATACTTCCTGCCTGGCTATTGG
Source organism: Ondatra zibethicus (assembly GCA_004026605.1). Classification (NCBI taxonomy): domain Eukaryota; kingdom Metazoa; phylum Chordata; class Mammalia; order Rodentia; family Cricetidae; genus Ondatra; species Ondatra zibethicus. The sequence continues at coordinate 21,370 of PVIU01009495.1, read as the reverse complement.
CCAATCAGCATTTATTTAAAACATAATTGACAGAATACAGAATTGTCCCACACCACTGGCTGGCCTCAAATACGCAGAGAGAAGCCTGCCTTTGCCTCTCTAGTGCTAAGATTTAAGGTGTATGCCATCACCGCCCAGCTGAAATTTACTAATATATTTTATTCCTCAAGAAACTTACGTTTAAGATACTATTAACTTCTAAGGAGTTTTTGTTTGGTTAGTTGCTTGTTTGTTTGGTTGGTTGGTTTGTTAATTACCATTTTCGTTTTGTTTTGTTTTGTCTTGAGACAGGGGCTCACTATATAGCTTTGGCTGTAGAGAACTCATGTAGACTAGGCTGGTCTCAAATTCCCAGTTAATTTCCAGGATCATCAGAGTCTTTATCATTTTATGGAATGAACTGGATTTAGAAAACTGGCCAGTAAACAACCAAAATTCCATATTGGCATATGTTACAAATTATATATATTTTTTAGTGAATGCTCAAATCATGAATTGTTCCTTATGGTCTAAAATCTGAACCAAATGGAGGATTTATTGTAACTTCCATTCATAAATTTTAAACTTTTGGTCTTTCTCATAAGGAATAAAATCATGTAATGATATGCTGAGTTAATTTATGCAGTCAAATGTTTGAGTCTTCCACAAATCTCCATAGAACCCTTCCACGAGCCTCAGTATTCCATCTGATATCTGAAAATTCATTGAAAAAAATATTTTTAACAAATGTATCTTCTTGTGGTTTTGAAAATTACACATCTAAAGACAATATACCTGTGAGTGGGCTCTGATGTGGACTTCAGGGAAGGGGGAAATTTATTTGTCTTAGTTTTTTGTTTGTTTGTTTTTCTTTCTTCAGTGTGTGATAGATAACAGCATTATTTTTCTACTATGATTTGGTTGCTTACTGTTCTGTGATGGGAGAAGTTTTCCGACACTTGGCCCAAGCTAAAATCATCTGAGAGGCGGATTTCTCAGTTAAAAAATAATGCCTCTATACAATCTGGCTGCAAGCATTTTTATGGATGGGAGTGGGCCCACTCCATTGTGGGTTGTGCCATCCCTGGGGTGGTGTTCCTGGGTCCTATAGGAAAGCAAGCCAAGCAAGGCATGGGGAGGAAGCCAGTAAGCAGCACTCCTCCATGGCCTCTGCATTAGCCCCTGCCTCCATGTTCCTCCCCTGGTTGAGTTCCTGCATTGACTTTCTTTGATGACTGCTATGTGCAAGCATAGGATAAATACATCCTTTCTGTCCAAGATGCTTTGGTCATGGTGATGTATTACATCAACAGTAACTATAACTAAGAAAACCTCTATTTGCTTATCTTGTGTGCCTTGATCATATAATAAAAATTTGTGTGTGTTCCTTTAGAATATGCCTGGACAGCACAGGTTATCTCTTCCTTTAAGATCTTTAATTCTATTTTACCTCATAAAATGTATTGTTTAAAGTTCTAGGACAATCCTGGGGATTGTTGTAAAATTTACATTTTGCATTTCCCCTTATAGGCAAATGCACCTAGTCTGTAGCACACAGAAGCCCTGTTCACCATGGATCTAGTCTTCACCCCTGATATTTTGTCATATAACTCACATTAACTAATGTATCCACAAAGTAGGTTTTTGTTTTAGATTAAGGTGTTTCTCCCACTCTGTATTATACCCAGAGCTTCATCCAAATTCCACTGTGATTCAGAACTTCTTCATTTTCAGTGGTAGACAGTATTCAATAGTATGGTTGTGTCACAATTCAATCATGAACTTACCATAGAACATTTTGATCATTTCAGGCTGGGTTTTAATGAAGCTATTATGAGCAATCACCTGCACATACTGCTGTGAACATGTACTTTTAACTTAATTCTTAATTCTCTGCGAATGTTCTGAGAAATGTACAGAAGTGTATACAATCATATTGTAAGTGTATATTTAATTGGTTTATAAAACTACCCAACCATTTTCTATAATAACTTTAACCATTTGCATTGTTCTTGACAACATTTGGCAACATATGGTATTATTTGGTTCTATTTTCACTGCTCTTACAGGTATATGCATCATAGCAGCCAATAAAGATGAATACAGCTCATGTAATTATCAATCCTGACATATTTTCAACAAAACGCTTCACCAATATGATCCTAAATAAAATTAGAGGGGTTTTGTTGAATTATGAAAGTTACTAGCTATAATTATTTCAAATTTTCACCTCAGAGTCTGCAGAATGCATCTGCACTAACTTACTTCTCTTTTAAGGAAAAGTATGTTACATTAGATATGGTGGCATATCTTTTATCTGATGGATAATGTCCCTATTATAATGAAAATAAGACACATTTTATTTTCTATGATAAGGGTGAAGCTGGAGTACACTATACTAAATGAAATGTCTTTTAGAGACAGATGAACATTACATGAACTCACTCATAATGTGGAATACAAAAGTTATTCATTTAAAGAATCAGGACACAGATCCTATTGTTGTTAGAATTTTGGGCAGAGGAGAAGACACGTTTTGGTTTCACTTCTGTAGGATAAATAAACTCTGGATGCCACAGTTTGGAAACAATAGCTAAGAACAATGTGTTGTCAATGAACTGTCCACTCAATAGAATAGATCTTAAATAGCCTCACCATATGATAACAATATGAGAAAATACATGTGCTAACTACCTTCATTAAATGATCGCAGAATGTACACAAATATCCAAATACAAATAAATATGTATATTTTATTTAGTTATTTATTCCTTAATAAAACTGAAGAAAATCAATAAAAATAAAATATTTTTAAATGAAAAGAAAACAAAAATTATTTACTAAGCCATTTCAGTATTAAACATTTTCTATATCTTTTTCCAAACATTGTGTGGATGTCTTATACACAGCTCACATTGGTTCATTTCTGTATAGTATAGAAGGTGTGAAGTTGCAGTCTAGTCTCTTTCCTTTTTCTTTGCCTGTAGTTGGTTAATCATCACAGCAATAGTTGTTAAAGCTTACTTTATCCCTACTGAATTGTTTTAGTGGAGGAAAAAAGAATTAGTGAAAACTGATCATCAAATTTTCCAAAACCAAAGATAAAGAAAATATTTCTAAAAGCATCCAGAAAGAACTAATATATCACATAGAAACCAGAGTGCAAACATAGATTATCACCACAGAAAATAGCAGGTACCAAGTACATATAAATTAAAAGAACTTTGCAAAATATATTCTTTAAAAATAAGAATTATTTGCACATGAAGATTTTTCCATAACTGTCATAGAATTCCTTTTTCTTTTTATTGTGCTGCTGAGCATGGAAACCAGAAGCCCCACCTTGCACACGGGGGAGAACACTTCATTGCTAAGCTACATGCTTAGCCGTTTTAGGAAGTTATTTACATTTTTTTTCTTTCCCCAGTCTAATAATTTAGCTTGTGGGTAGGTGTGGGTGCTGTATGTGGTATATGCATATGTGTAGGTGCTCATGGGGAGGCCAGAGCAGGACATCTCATTTCTGCCTCTTTCTTTCTGAAACTGGAAGCCAAGATAGGGTGTCCTGCTGAAACTGGCCAGCAAGCCACAACCATCTTCCTTTCTCCACACTCCACATGGTTAGGGTTAATGGTGTCCTTATGCCGCACCTGCCCTTTTATATGGCTGCTGGGGATTTGAACTCGGCTCTTCATACTGGTGTAGAAAGTTTTAGGACAGTCACATGCTGAGATGATGTTGACTCTTCATTGGTCCAGATTAACAATGGTGTCTACAGCTGTATATTTCCACTTGAAGCCACCCTAGAGAATGGCCAGAAGTTCCATTGCTCTGTCTTATATATTTTGCAAATATATTTTCTCAGGGCTTCTCCTATAGCAACTCAGAGGCAAAAAAGGTGACAAGAGATGCCAGGAGACACAGTCATCTCCCTTCTTGCCTTTCTGCCATGCCCATTTCAGATGCTTTAGATAATATGATGGAGTACAGGGGTTTCATCTCTCCAGGAAGGGAATAGGAACAATTATTTTTATTTAGAAAACAATATAGTTAGCGAACATCTAGGTGTAGACTAATGTTTTAATTATATGACTATTCTTTTATTTTAAATCAATCAACATATTTATATGAGCAAAATATGCCTATTTTTGCTATGTTGAGACTGATGAATTTTCACAAATATATTGAACTTTGCTTTCATTTATACATGTAGAAAATAGAACATTTTCCTTCCATAAATTTATTTTTTGTACAGTTTAGAAGGAATCTTCAAATTAGCTGTTGTTTTATAATGGTGTATCTAAAGATTCCTTAATATCCTCTTTTTTATTTTATTTTTAATTTTTATGGAAAATAGACTTTAAAATACAAAATATTCTGATTATAGTTCCCCCACTTCTTCTCACAGTTCCTTGCCACCTTCCCTGTCATCTAGGTCCACCATGTTTCTGTCTTGTATTAAAAACATGAGCATAAAAGAGATTATAATATAATGTTCACAAAAAACAAGCACAACAGAATAGGACAAAACAAATGAACAGAAGAAAAAAAGCCCAAGAAAAGGAACATGAAACATATATAGTAGAGATGTACACATTTACACACTCAAGAATCCCATAAAAACAAAAAAACAGAAATGATAATATGTACGCAAAAAAAACTGTAGAGTAAAAACAGGGAGCAAATAATAAATAGATAGGTAGATAGATAGATACGTAGATAATAGATAGGTGGATAAATAAGAAAATTATAAAAGAAGAAAAAGAGAAAAGCCTCACACAACATTCTGAGACAAGATACCCCAAAGCCACCACTGAGTTTCTTTTCCATCAGCCATGTACTACGGGGCATGCAGCCTATCCTTAAGAGTAGTTGGTTTTCCCAGTGAAACTCCTTGGGAGAAAACTTAATTTTCATTTGCAAGTGGTTATCAATTGGAGATAGCTTTTGGTCTATGGATGAGAGCATGTGCCCACTTCTCCTTTCAGCTCTAAGACCCCATCAGGTGCAGAACCATGCACACTTTGTGCGTGCTGTTACAGTCTCTGTGAGTTCACACCATCTATCCTGTTGTGTTGAGAAAACTTGCTACCTTGGTGTCCACCATCCCTCTGGCTCTTAAACTTCGTAGAGTTTCTAAAAACTGTGTCATATATTGTAACATGAGGGCCTGCTTGTGGGGTTTCTATCCTTCCCAGTTCCCCCAGCCGGTATGTCCCAAAGAAACTTATATTAGCCCATTATTCTTATCTATGTTAGCCACAGGGCTCAGTACCTTTTTCAGCGGGGTAGGTCACATCCTGCTTCTTCATTGTCTAGGCAGGACTGGCGAAAGAGCTTCCTTCTTCCCAGAATACTCCTGTTCTCATTGCCCTGCCTCTATTTCCTGTCTGGTTGTCCTTCACCAATGTATTTCTTGCAGACTGTTTTAATGAGCAAGTGTTTAGAATGATCCCCCATATCGTTTGAGTAGGATCTATTGTGAGCATCAACCACTATTGATCCACTGAGCTGTTGGTACTGTTTGAGGTGGTTCCAGATTTTTCTAGTTATTATGGACAAGAATGTGACATATGGTATTCACTGAAGAGAGTCATAGCTCAGTATGTTGAGTATGTCCTTTAGTTTATTAAACATGGCTAAATTTCTCTGCATTATTTTTACTTCAACACTAGCAATGTGTATGAGACCATAAAAATAAACCTAACACTGTTATAATAGATGCTTCCTTACTATGTAACTGTAATTTCTGACATGGTTAAAGATGCCATTGCTACCTGTGTACTAAGTCTTCTTACTTGTTTGTTTTTAATAGATAAGTCCTTCCCACAGAGGTCGTATTAACTTCTTTCTAAAGGGCAGAGCAATAAGATGAATCCAGTCATACTTCTGATGAGCCGTGTATAAGCCAGCTCACTTTACTAGATGTCTCTTCTTAAGTCAACATCTTCAATAATATGATATAAAAATAGAGACATTTCTGTCAAAAACCTTTAATTTTTATGATCATTTAGAATCAGAGTTTTCTACATTTCTGTGGTATCATCTAAGTAACTCGGGGAAAAATAAATAAGAAATTTTGCAGAGGCAGGTTTTGATTCAGTGTGATCATATCATGATGTATTACAGCTGCTGAAACAGACCACCACACACCAGCTGCCCTGAACAACAGGCAACAACAATAACTTTATGCCCATAGTTTTTAATAAGTGGTAGAAGCACATGCAATTTTCCACCCGAACTACTCGACATTTGGGTGGGACATTTTTACCCTGTGTTGATAACACCTTCTTGGCGTATTGCCACATAGTGGAGAAAGAGAACAAATCTTATGATCTCTTCTTAGATGGACACTAATGTTATCGGGACAACCTTAGCCTCAGAGGTTATGTAAAACTTGTAGCCTCTAAAGATCCCACCTTCCAACATTCAGGGAGGGAGAAGCAGGTAGATCTTTGTGAATTCAAGGCCAGCCTGGTCTACAGAGTGAGTTCTAGGACAGCCAGAGATACACAGAGAAACTTCCTCTGCAAAAGACCGCATCTCCCAATGCTTTCAGGCTGGAAACAAGGGCCTCAATATATGCATGCATTTAAAGTGGATACAGTTCTACTGTAGGGTAGGACTGAATATGGCCTATTATTTCTCATTGTTGCTACAATCAGAAGTTTATATTTTGTATATGTAATGAACTGGGAAATTTTAGGGAAAGAGCCATTGAAAATGTGGAAAACGTATCAACATGTAGCATTGCCAAGGTAGAGTAAAGTCCTGAAAATCTGAGTGTGAGGTACAGAGAGTTTCATATGGCACAGAGTTTTGCTGTCCTGAACAAAGACAAAACTTTCTAGGAAGTACAAGTAAGGACAAGAGTGGGTCAGCCTGAAAAGACCAATATTCTTGTTCTCATTTCAGGGTACAAGTGCTGTAGAGGTGCAGACACCCTGAACCAGATGTGAAGCCTGCGTTCTGCTCTTGCCAACTGCCATCTGGGTTGGTTTAGCCAGCATGTTCATCTTTTTGTTCTTGTAAGACTGCATTTTAAAACTAACTCCTTAGATATTATGAGTTAAACATTTCACAAGAACCAGAATTCTTTTAACTTTTACAGCTTTTCATGAGATAATAAATTATTTGACATTGCAGATATTTCTTTTCAGACAATAGAACTTGAAATGAACATGAAGGGGTAAATTACATTTTTAGCAATAATTCAGTCAAAGAAAATTCAGACTAAATTTGAACAGAAAAAGTTTAATACAGGCAAATATTAACCTTAACAGTAGGGTTTAACAAAAACTCCGATATATGCACTACAGTAGAAGGCTGATAGTTAATTTCTTGGAGACCTACTGGTTTTCAGCCCACTTTTAGAACTGGGTTTCTATATCAATGAAAGATGCAGCAGGGGTGGCGATAGAAGCAATGGAGTGGATGAACTCACCCACAGGACATGAAGGTAGTGAACAAAAATCAAAGCTTTTCCATCTGCCTGTCAAGAGAAGGTGTCGCCAATGCTTGGGAAGATTTTTTCCTCTTTCAAGTAACTCAGTCTAGATTATCTCCAAATATGCTCAGTGCTTTATCTCCTAATTGATTCCAGGTCTACTTGTGTTGATAATTAATATTAACTATTCTAAGGTATAAATAGGAAAATGGAATTGTGGATGAGGGGTTCTTGTACAAGACTGTAAGTCAGATGTCCTTGGATGGTTTTGATCCACAAAATACTGAAGAATTTACCCCAAATCCTTGTGACACTAAGAAAGGAAGAAACTCTCTTCCATATTATAGGCATACCAAGGTTGGCAAGCCATTATTTGGGGGAATTTGACACACTGGTAGTATATGCAGCCATGGTGCTCAGTCTCAAGTGTGCTGTGTGTTTTGAGTTGCCAGGTAACATTTAGGCTTGAGCAGGAAGTGGCTGAGGAACGAACATAGGAAAGGAATCATGTGTGCTAGACTTCTCCTCACTTGAGCATGGCAGTCAACAAGGAGATCAGTGCCCACTCTGAGCAGGCTGCAGCAAGGGCACAGCAGCAGGGGGAGAGAGTGCGGTGGGGGCGAGTGTTTTCTGAGAACACTCCAGACTCACACCATGCTCACTGCAGAGGGAATGTGGCCAAAAGAAGCAACTCACTGCCTGGAAAATAATGGGGAGATGAATTGGAATTGGCACAGAATAAAATTCAATTTGCTGTTTATTAGATGTGATCCTTTTTGTTCATATGAGAGATGTTGGAAAGAACATGTATATAAATTATCAAGAATGATTCAGATGATGAGAGAATGGTTTTGTTTAGGCTCCTTTATTGAAATATCAGGCAGTATTTCAGCAGTGGTGGAATGCTAACAGAAAACCAGAGAGAGCATTACAACAACAACAAAAAAAAATCACAGATCAATACAACTCATGAAGATGATGGACTATTCTTTTAAAAGGTAAAAAATTAAATTCTATGATATATAGAAAGGACAATATATTCTAGTTAAGTCAGATTTACCCTCAACAAAATTGAGTTAACACTATAAACAAAGAATTATTAGAATTCACCATATTATGTAGTTGAAAAAGAAAATGTATTAACAGCAGGATGAAAAAAATGGTGAACTTCCCCATCATCTGATGTGGTGGTACTTGCCTTTAATTTCAAATAGCTATGAGTTTAAGGCCAATCTCACATAGGATTTCAGGCTAACAGAATTCTAAGATTGGGACCAAAGAAGCAAGGCTCCTGTCCTCAGTACTTAGTATCAATCTATAGTTTGTAACCACTGCAAAGAGGTGGGGAAAGAAAGGCTGCAAAGTACAAAGAAAATAAAACTATATTTATCTATAGAAAAATTAGAATAGTCCAAAAGCTTTCTGGTGAAATAAAAGAACCACATAAAAATATTAACTGATGTTTCTAAATATGAGAAACAATAAGAATTGACATATAAAATAATTCAATCTATGAAGAAAAATAGAATGTATCTTTATAAGTAGTATTCAAATGCCCAGAAATAGGCTTTTTATACTAGCAAAATTAGAAACAATCCAGGAATCTCACAAATTCTTATTTTCAACTTTCTGTAGTAATGGCTACAGTTATCTCAAAACAAACACCCTGAGCTTGAAGCCCGATGAAAATATCCACTCTGCTTTTCCCTCCCTTTTCCTGACATTGACATCATGTGATTTATATTGATTTCCTCCAAGTCAATTTGGAAACTTCTGTTTAACCACACAAGTTATATTCACCTAGTTTTGTGACATTATCTTAACCTTTCAAAGAAAAAATAATGGATTTTACTAGTGAACCCCAGAGAGATCTGTCTTTGCCACCTGTGTGCTGGGACTGCAAGTGCATGCCACCATATCTGACACATTTTATAAGGGTTTGGGTGATGGCTTAGGTCCTCATACTCAGATCAGAACTTCAGCTATCTTCAGAGCCTCTCTTACTCCTCCTACATCACACCTTCTTAGAGCATCCAGAATGATAAAGCTTACATCATCCCTGTGCTACATGGCTGTCAGTAAAACAGTAATTCCTGTTGGGCAGTGGTGGCACATGCTTTTAATCCCAACATTTGGGAGACAGAGGCAGGAGGATCTCTGTGTTCAAGATCAGCCTGGTATAGAATGAGAGTTTTAGGATAGCCAGGACTATACAGAGAAATCCTGTCTCGAAAAAAAAAAAAAACAAAAACAACTTTTATTAATTCTCTATTTCATGTATCATTCTAAGATAGTATCCTTTATTTCTCATGTTTATTGGTATGTAAATTGTTTTTGTTTCTTCTAAAAAGATTATATTTTTTCAGCAAATAACTCCCAGAGGTATTAGATATGAACAAATTGCATTTTACTAAAACTCTCTACTTTAAGGATAATTATTTGCTGACAGATTTTTAATGACCCAAGATACTATTTTTTCTTGGTATTTACAGTCTTAGCTGAAAATACCACTCGTGAATGTGAGAATATATAAGAATATCATCATAAACAAAAAATGTTTCTCCTTTTAAATTCTCAAAGAAAAAAACTTGTCATCATGATAAAAATCATTTTTTCCACAATAACAATGGGAGACTCCACACAGAAATCCAAGCTCAATCTCGTCATAAATCAGACAATTCTCCACAATGTCCTAAAGTTTTCACCTTTCTTCTGGGAAACTGAGCGTTTTACCATTTAAGTGCTGCTATGGTCCCACCATCATAATTCTATACCTCTAATGTTGTCTTAAAGATGTTTTTAATTGGAATAGTACTAATCACTTTCTACCCTCCTTTTCCTCCCTCCAGCCCTTCCAAGCTACCCTCTCTCAAACCACACCCATGTACCACCTATCTCAAGTTGCTCGCCTCTTTTTCTTTCAATTATTGTTATTGCATATGTGTAAGCATGTATAAATATATAAATAAATCAGCGTAGTCAATATTTGTTGCTAAAGTCTGTATGGTGTCAGGGTTTGTATTCTGCATTTTGTACTGGAGAAACAAACGATGAAGGCGCTCATCTATGCGAGAGGCTGATTCTCCTCCTTCATCAGCTGTTAGTAGCCTGCCTGTAGATCTTTGTCTAAGCGTGGAGCCCCATGAGACTTCCCCTCTGGCACTATCATGTTCACTGGCAGTGCCATTGCTCTGGTCTTGTTGCACAGCACACTCCCTGACATCCTGGCTCCTGCTGAAAAGAGAAGCTTCCTTGATGAAGGACAGCAACAATCCAATAAACCTACCCAATAAACACTTCTTAGAGACCAGAGGGATTGTAGGTTGCCATATTTTGTTTCGGACAAGGTATCCATGAATGAAATAAAAATAAAGCCCCTTCATTATTGAGATTTTTGGCTGAAAGGAACTCAGGTCTGTTCTGGTCTTTCTCTCTTTAGAACACTTTTCTGAACTTTCTGCTTTGCTAGTCAGTCAGTGACCTGTGACCCCTCCTGCCACTTTTTATTTGGATTAGGGAGAATTATTTCCCTGCAATACGATACATATAAATTGCCCTCCTAGAAAAGCTGTTATCCCTTCTCTTTCAATAGGATTCTTTTATTATCAAAATGCACAGGTAGGGAAGAAGAAAATCTGAGTTGATGTTAAGTGTGTATTCTACTTTGAGAGCAAATTATTATTTACAACTCTGTCTCAGACCTGGTGAGTCTTGATAACTCTGTGTTCCCTGTGGCTTCCTATGTCTACCAACCTCCTTTGTCTGTGATTATAACTTCACAAATGTCTGTCCTTAGACTTCTTTATCAACGAAAGATAATATTCACCAGTCAGTTTGGGTTAATTTAACAGCTCACAATTACTTCACTTCATGCTATTCTAGAAAACATTGCAGAAACCTCACCATACAGAGTTTTATGAGAAGTTTAAATGATATAACAATCACTTTGATCTAATTCTTACTATTAGTTTCCATTTTAGGTCAATTTGCCTGAAAGGTACTAATTAAATTTCACACACAACAATATATACCTCTAAGTACTTTTACTTCCTTCTAGAATATAAAGAAAATTCAATTTAAAGGTTCCCTTATAAACGTAATTTTATTGTAGCTCAAAATAAAGTTAACAATAATTCTTACAATAATTTAATAACCATTCTCTATACAGATTTTCCAAATTTTCACTGATGTATCGCTTGAAAATTATTTTTTCCTTACATTCATAAGACAAATTTTACATGAAACAGATCCATACCTAAATAAGTTAGGCTATTGAAAATTAAGTCACATTTTCCGAATAAATATTCCAACTTCTGACTTTTGACATCTCTTTCCTCAGTGTACCATTCCTTTGCTGGTCTGTCATCTAGATTTTCTGCAGCATAGAATTAAAGCAGAAAATGTGGTTAACTTCAGAGTAAACATGTTTGGTAGAGATTCTACACACTGAACATTTTTATACTAGAGAATACAAAAAGAGCTCAGCTGTTCTATATTGTAAGGGGTGGACACAGCCACTAGATGTTTTAATTGTTGTATTTTTATAACTTTTATATTTATATATATATTTTCAAACTTGAAACAAATTGTAAAAGTGAAATTTGTAACTCATGTAAAACCCTTTTCTCAAAATTACCAACAGATTGTGTTCAGACATTTTATTATTTTTTTTCTCACAATATAGATCTTTTTCTCTCTCTCCTTTGATCTTAACCGTTTGGAAGTAAAGTGAAATATCACATCCATTTACCCCTAAATAATGCACTTATTGCAAAGATATTCTGAAGTAGTACATATTTAAAAATCAGCAAAAGTAATATTAAATCTGTAGCACTAATATTTAAAAGAATAATAATAAAAACACAAATGTGTGTTTTGCTAGAAATAGAAGGTTTCAAAGAAAAACACAGGTTTTATGGTTTTTATATTAACACAAATTGTGTGTCTAATCCCAGACTCTTAGTTTTTATAATATCAAACTCATTTTGGGGACTCTAAGGAACTCAACAGGAGTCACAAGCTATCAAACAAGTTTAAATAATGAAATCAGCAGACAGCACAGAGTCTGAGAGACCCATGTGTATCCTGCTAAGTTTACTGGTTCTGTCAGTCACTGGAATTTCTTATGTTGAGATTTTTAATAATCAAACATATATAGTTCTGTGCAGCACACAGAACCATCTTTGAGAACCAGGTAAAACAGTGAGAATTCAGTGCAAAAAGGAAAAAGGAAAAAAGAAAAAAGTTCTTAGCAGATAAAAGTTCCATTATAGATTAGTGACTCTAGGAACTGAAGAAAAGGGGAGTTAGAATCAGTTGCTGGGGATGAGTATGTGAGAGCACCTTATCAAGCATGTATCAGACCCTGGGCTCAAGCCTTAACATCATCATAAAAAATGAATAAATCAATTAATAAATTAAAAGGCAGGTTTGAGAATTTTAGAAGCAGCAGAGAACATTCTACAAAATGGCTACTTTGTAGGGAAAAAAAAAGACATGGAGGAAGTAAAAATCCTGGGCAAGAGTGCTCCGTTACAGGGTTTAAGGGTGAACAAGGTGGTTTTGAGGGGAAAGTTCCTACAGTCCCAGCAATTTAGGAAGTTATCTGTCCTGCTGTTTGGTACACACAACCTTCTAATCATGTTTATAAACTGTCTCTTGTTGTAAAATTGCCTGTAACTCATCAAATTGAGTCTCCATTCCCATATATAGTAGGAGGATTTTTATTACTTCCTTTTATGCTTTGACTGATAAATTGTACTGTGAAATCCCAAAGTAAATGCCGTCTCATGGGAGTACAGTACCAGAGTATATTTTAAACACAGTTTAATATTTGTATGCTTAACTATGCTTTGGGAGGGGCCTTATTTTATTATAGTAATTTCTCCTTCTCTAAAATGTCAGTGCTTAAAGGGGTTAATGAGTTTCTATGGTTACTCTTGGCACACCTCTGCAGCCTTACCCCTTGTGGCACACATTCTGCCTGACTGTTCTGCTTATCAAACATACCCCCCGCATTCCTGAGTGTGGACACGTGGACTTGCAGTTCTTTCTCCTGGACTAACGGTTAAGCCTTCCACCATCTCCTTCCGAGAATCCATCTGATGACATCTGATGCGGGAGACCTCCCCTAGTTACACTACCAAAATGACAACCTCATTGTCGCTGTTTCAGTCTTATCAAGCTAACAGCGCTCTCGGCTACCTGGTAAGCAATACCCTTATTGAGCAACTCATCATCTGCCCTCACCAGCAGAGTGTAAACCGCATAAGGAAAGAAGGTGTGTCCTACGATGTATTTCCAATCAATGAAACAATATCTAGCCCATCACGGGTATTCGAAAAGTTCACTTAATGAATTAATGACATAGAATATGTTTATTTATGCATTTTGACAATGGTAAAATAACCCATAGTTGGTAAGCAAGATATTCAATGTGGCATTGCATGGTGTCAGTGCCCAGGTTGACAAAAATGAATTGCAGTCATACAGAGTTCTGGCTCACACACTACCAGCAAATGAGAACTGCAAACATGATTCAATCAGTAAAGGTAGCAGCAACATGTCTATTCTGACCGCTATTGTTTTTATGAGTTGAGTTAAATTAGCATTGACTGTTGCAGTGGTCAAAAGTAAAAGTGTGTTACATGAATTTAGAGGAAAACAGCTACATTTTAAACATAGCGTTAACTTTTGAAACTGGTGTTGCTTACTCAAAGCAGATCAAAATCAGAGAAGATTAGTTTAGTATTGCTTAATCTAGATGCCATGTTACTACTGAGGAAGGGTATTTGGAGGAGAATGATGGGAAAAGAGTATGCATGTGGAAAGAAGTAAGCAGACTACATGTGCTTTTTTTCTAAAACACAGGAAAAAATAGTTTTCCCTCTGATTTATGGATGCTAGGAAAATATGGTGTAATGTTCTGTTTGATGAATATTCATATGATATCAGCATCTCAAATACACAGTTACACTTTTCTTGTCTTTGTTTACTAAGCAAAGACACTGAGGTTCCCATTGAACTCACAGCTGATCAGAAAGCATGCAGATCACAGTTAACTTGACAGTGACTCCTAGTATAAAATATTAATTTGAGAGAATAGAGTTGGAAATGGCTTCAAATTTAGTGCTGTTGATACTATTCTACTGATAAAACTCTAATACTACTGAGATTTGTAGCTACTAAAGCAAGTGACAACTTAGCTATTGACTGGAGAAATATACACACTTTACAGTTTATGTTAATAACTTTAAATTTGTTATGGCAAATACCCTAAAGACAGCAAATCCACAGATGGAAATAAATAGAGGTGAATTCTTCTGCAAATGTCATTTTGGCATGTGTCCTAAGGTTAAGATGCTGGCAGAAACTAGTAAGGCAAAATGAAAGCCTGGGAAGTTGAAATACATGTTTTATGATAGAGTTTGGGAAATGGGTATTTAGAGACCCAGAATGCAGATAAAAACAGTGCTGCTCCCATTCAGAAGAATCAAATCTGTCTCTTTTTCTGAGTCAGAGTTTTTTTGTAGCCAAGGCTAGGATTGAACCAAGTACTAAACTTCATTTCTAAATAACTTCACATGCTTTATAATAATTATACAAATGGTTGTGCATTTTTCTAAAAGGTGCAACTAGATGTTGTATAGCAATTATTTCTCAAAACAAGAAAGTTATTTCTATTTCTGGTGTATTTACTGGCAAGAAATTAAAGTCACGAATTGGATGCAAAAAAAGGAAATAAAGTTAAAGATGTGGAGCATAAAAGGTTCTATCTGGAGCAGAGTGTTATGGAAGTTGAGATAACATCCAGAGATGCTGATGGCATGAAGGACCAGCAGGAGCTGCTGGCAAATTTCTCCCAGCCTGACACAATGGGCAAGGCAGAAGCTATACAGGGCTCTAATCACCCTGGGCCCCACAGTCTCTCCAACACGTGGAGCTCCATTCAGGATCCACTTGAATGTTTGCTTCCCCTTCCCAGGACACTGTTCTCTGGGGTCAACCCAGGAGTGCTCAACAGAGGGAAGCCTGGAAGGCAGATGGAGAAGGCTGTCCAAGCCTGTCACTAGGCAAATGCGTTAGACCAATAGAAGGCTTAGTCTTGCTCTGTGAAGAAGAAAGAGTGTGTGTGTGCGTGTGTGTGTGTGTGTGTGTGTGTGTGTGTGTGTGTGTGTGTGTGTGTGAGAGAGAGAGAGAGAGAGAGAGAGAGAGAGAGAGAGAGAGAGAGGGAGTGCTACAGTATAATAAATGAAAACCATTGTCTGAATATGCCCAGTGATTAGACAGAGAAGCTCCAAAACTGGAGGCATCTTCTCATCGCATGAAAGGAAGAAAACAATCTGAAGATGAGGTGGTTATGTAACAACCAAGTGACAAGTCAATGTTTTTAAAAATACAAAGTTACATGAATTATGTGATTTTCAAAGTTGGATTAGATTCAGTGAGGTTCTTAACTGAAGTAGCACGAAGTTTCTAAGGCTACTTTAAAATAGACAAAGGATACTTTAAAATAGACAAAATTTCTAGAAGTGTCTATGAAACTGACAAAATTCCAAGAAGACTGGAGAATCAGAAAATTAATAATAAAAGCAATGACATGATGAACTTCCAGGCTTCCAGAACCACATCTGAAATGGATTCTGGATTAGCTTGAGCAACAATTTCAGCAAGCATGAGATCTGTGGCTGAACGGTTTATACTGCTGCCAGAGAAGGCTGATGGTGAAGCTTCATGAATGAGTTCTCTTTACCCTACTCCTTTGAAGTTTAACTCGAAAGTCACAACTCCAGATAAAGAAGGAAACTGCCTGAGGCTGGTGTTACAGGAAAAAAAGTAGGATCTGGAAGCAACAGAGACCAAGTAGTTGCTTCTACCATGGCTTCTTTTAGGGTTTCTCATAGTGAGTAAGCAAAGGTACATAAAACAAAATGGAAAAGCATCTAGGAACAGTTAAATCCCTCGATAAATGGCAACATGTATGTGAGCGTGTGTGTTTATGTGCATATGCACAATAGGTCATATTATTCTAGCTTTTTAAAGTATATCTATTTTATTTGGAAAGAGGCCTATAGAATCCCTTATTTTGTCAATCCATGAAATAATAGGAAAGGCCTTGCTTATGAAAGTATGTTTATATGTGGCCATGTGAATATACATATATGAATATATGTGATATGAATATAAACACATCAATATATATTTTCTCTCTCACTTACACACACACTTGTAAAGTATAAACCCTGACTCTATGCACACAATTAGAGACAACTGTCTATGAGTATAGTTTCTCTGTAAGTTTCTATATTTTAATCTCTGCATAAGTCTCATTGTGAATAACTCTAATTTTGACTTAGGATGGAAAGCACAGAAGGACTCATTGACAACTTTCCATTTTGAGATTTTTTTTCCTATTTGTCTTTATTTTAATTGCATTTATAGAAACTGGTCTACAATATTACTCTGAAAAATGGGTTTCTTAGATAATGATAAGTATAATTAAAACTAAGAAGTGCTGAACGCAAACAGACATAGTTCCAAGACTGTGACTCCCTGGGATTCTGTAGTGCAGTTCCTGGGCTTGCATGTAGAATTTGAGATGGGTTGAAGAACCCTCCGTCTTATCTGAGGTTCTGTCTATAGAACTTGAGAGATATTTGGACTAAAAATGAATGTGGAAGGAAGATATTTTCTTTCTAAAAGGGAAATGTAATTCTTTACTGCTGTGACGGCCTCAGAGCCTCCATGTGTTGACTTTTAAATGATGTAGATGAAACTTAAAAACAAAGGTAACAAATCTTATTTCATGTATGTAAGAGTATCATTTAAACTTAATGCAAATATCCCTAAAAGGATACTGCAAATGAAGGAACATTTATTTAAAAATTCTGCACAATACATTGTTAAGTCATGGTATCTGAATAAAGACTCTCCACTCTATATCTTAGTTCAGAAACAGAGTGATAAGCGAACGTCATAGGGGTCATCTATCCAGTTTCTAAAGCAACATTACAGATCTTTTAAAATCCTGCTCTAGCTAAGTATAGCTAAAGCTTAGCTCTGAAAAAGTAAAAGAGAGAGAGAGATGTGTTTTGTTTATTTTGCCCAGCCTCCACTTGCTGGACATGGTATTTCTTTTTAGTTCGGTTGTTGTTGAAAATAGGGTCTCTAATTAATAATGGCTCCATTTAAGCTGTTTCAACTCATGATGGGGCAAAAGCAATAGTATGTGGTTAGGAGAAAGCACACTTTGAATTCTGACTTCCCACAGTTAATGAAACATAAGTATCTGTGGCCATGCATGGTATAAGTGCTATTCAATCGTATAACCTGTAAATAAAATGACACAACTTTACATGCTCTCAGATGCTGAACTATTTTGGTGGGGGAGGGTAGGGGACGTGAGAGGATTTCTCTGTGTTTTTCTGGCATTCCTGGAACTCACTTTGTAGATCAGGCTGGCCTCGAACTCACAGAGATCTGTCTGCTTCTGCCTTCCTGAATGCTAAGATTAATGGTGTGTGCCACCACCACCTGGCTGCTAAGCTATTATTTTTATAATGCTGGAGTCATTAAGCATATTTTAACTTACAATATTTCCAAAGAGAGGAGCTTATCAGGAAAAGTACACAGTCTGGTATATACATCAGTAACCTTAGCACTCAGGAAATGGAGTCAAGAGGATCCATAGTTAAAGACCATCATCAACTCTATATTGAAACTTGAGACCAGTCTGAACTATATATAACCCAGTATCAAAATGTATGTATATATATTAAAATTATTACAAGGTCACAACTAATAGAACAATATGGCAGTGGATCATTGAATACCAATGGAACTTAAGCAAAAAACCCAAGAAAAGTCATTTTATTAAAGCCATTAATTTCTTAGAAGAGATTTAAAATCACCAGTGAAAATGTAGACTACCAGCAAATGGAATTTAAACTTGCGATATGCATGTAGTGAAACATTAGGTTAAGGATAATTCTCACAGTTCAACTATATAAATTTCAGTTACATTAAAAAACTTTCTACTGAATAAAAAGATATGTGGAAGTACAAGAGACACATTAAAAATTTCATTATCCTGAAATCTTCCCACATATAACATTTTAATAAATTATTTATGTATTGCTGTTTTTAAAATACTGTTGAATTAAGTTACATAAAATATTGATAAATTACATAAGTCTGAACTATGCCATGTGTAATAGAGCCCAATGTCATCAAGGTGTTACAAAACCTGTGAATACATTGGTGGTCTACACACATTTCTACATTCACTGCAATTACATAGCACAATTATGAATGCATGATACACAGTGATAAGTCATTTAGCTTTAGAGTTCTGAAATATAGGATAAACTGACATGTAACAATGAGTAAGGACAGATATAATACATTATCCAAAAGGTGGGTACTGGAGGCATCTGGAAGATGGCAAGCATCTGATAGATTGCAGAGATGACGATTTGGGCTTAGAATTTAGCCAAACAGAATATAAGGGAGGAAAAGCAACCATCATGCCATTTATAACGAGATTAACCTTTTCTAAAAATGTATTCTGTTTTCAAAAAATAAAATTATTTTATTCTATTTAATTTAGAAATAAAAGTACCACACAGCTGGTTAGAGAAAATCACTCAAATATTTGCCGAGTGCCTAACTCCATGTTTGTCGGTAAATTTCTGTACAGTTAACAACAGAGCTTAGGTTGAAGTTAGTTTTGTGTCAAACTCCACTTGGCTTCAAATTCACTATCAATTACATTACTTATTTATTTATTGTGGTTTTTGCTGCTTCAATATCCTGAAAGTTAAATTTACTTTCCCACCATGAAGAAAGGAAAAACTATGATGGAGTTAAAACTAGAAAATTAACCTTTTAACTGCTAATGTGTCCTCTTCCCAACATCTTCCTAATATTCTATGTATGCTTTCATTCCATACATGCTATATGTCCATAAACAGAACACATGGCTTGATTTTTAATATTTTATTACTTTATACTAGCATCTTGAGTATGTTTAGTAGCATCTATAAGTTTCTTTTTTTCTAATCACACAGCATAAAAACATCTGCTGAGTAAATCACCCTAATTTATGTGGTATGTTTAAGCCATTTAGTTTTGGGTGTCATATGTTAGAGTATAACAGAAAAAAGAGAAGTGAAGTCAAAACAAAATATTACTTATTTCCAAAGGCATGAACGATGCCTGACACATGTGTTTTCATATGTTAGCCATGGCTCCTCAACATTTGCTTCCATACTTCTAACACAGGGCTATGACAGTTGGGACATATGCTTATATTACTTTTCTGCTTAGTTTCCAGCTCAACACCTACTACACAATCAAGCAGAGTCTGGGTAAATGTTTCCAGAGCTCACAGAAGGAGACACCAGCTCACATAATGAGAGCAGCATGATTTGGGTGGATGCACACACCTCACTCCGGGTAACAGAATGTCCTTGGAAGCTAGTACGATGGACTCTAGTTCCCCTTCCCTCCTGCTTGCCTCCACTCTGAAGGTTGTTGCTGAGGCTGGCCTGTGGGGAGAGGTTCTCTCTGCCCGTCTGTACAGATAGACAGATCAGCTCCAAAACTACTAGCAATCTGATCCTGAGCATTTTATTTATCCTCTCAGTGATTACATCATTTTCTCAATGGCAATCCAAACGTTCTTGTGGTGGAAAATTATATTACAAGTATGAAGTGTCTGAATGAACACCTACATGCAGATCATAGAAAGTTAGTGTAGTGATTTGCATTTCCCTGATCGCTAAGGAAGTTGAGCATGACCTTAGGTATCTTTTGGCCATTCGAACTTCTTCTGTTGAGAATTCTCGGTTCAGATCATTACCCCCTTTTTTAATTGGGTAATTTAGAGTTTTAATGTCTAGTTTCTTGAGTTCTTTGTATATTTTGGAGATCAGACCTTTGTCCGATGTGGGGTTAGTGAAGATCTTCTCCCATTCAGTAGGACCGCGAGGGGTTGGTCGACCCACTGAGACAGTGTGCCTGATCTAATGGGAGCTCACCAAATCCAACTGGACAGGGACTGAATGAGCATATGATCAAACTGGACTCTCTAAATGTGGCTGCCAATGAGGGCAGAATGAGAAGCCATCAACAATGACACTAAGACCTATCTCCTCTGCATGTATTATCTTTTTGGGAACCTAGTCGATTTGGATGCACACCTTCCTACGACGGGATGGAGGGGGGAAGGCCTTGGACCTCCCACAGGGCTGGGTATCATGCCCTCTTTTAAGGAAGCAGTGGGAGGGAGGGGGAGCGGGAGGAGACTGGGAGAAGGGGAGGAAATGTAACTCTTTTTTTTAAATGGAAGAATAAAAGAATATGGGAAAAAAAGAAAGTTAGTGTAGTTAATATGGGAAAAACAAGGAAACACTAATTACTTTATGTTTGTATGCTAAGTGTATTTAATAGCATCCATAAGTTTCATTTTCTCCAATCACAGAGATTGAAGACCGAGTAGACAGAAATAGATCTAACTGAACAGGAAGGAATCTCCCTTAGAACATTTACAAGATGAGTTAAGATTAGTAGCTGAATTTGGAGATGGTATAGACTATGTAAAGGGGCATGATCTTTCAAAGGAGGCTGGACTAACCCCATAGCCTGAGGTTTATCAATTATGTGGCTTTTGGCAAGTGGTTTTTAGTCAGATTATTAAGTACTAAATTATTGGATCATATATTTATAATATAAATATTTTTTAAAAGGAAGTGTTTCCATCCAGATTGGACTTCTGTAAGAGACCTATAATCATAATTAATCTTTGACATCATATTTATAATGTTGGCCTAACAACATTGCAAATTTAGAGATCTCTGAACTGCTTTCTTGTCCTCATGAATATGTATGAGCATGCTGAATCTCTTATCACCATGTAATTCTAGAAGGACTACTTGCTTGTCG